>DWMR01000226.1:0-14586 GCA_018245355.1 Dalla costala
ACCGATTTTGATGAAATTTTTTGTGCTTATCCGGTATCTATGAGAATCGGCCAACATCTATTTTTCATCCCCCTAAAATTTAACGAATCTAAAGAATAAATATTTTACGCGGGCAAAGCTGCGGATATAAATATATCCTACCTACCTATATTCAACGACTTCTATATATAATATCGTTGCCTATAATAGAATAGATCCTAGTAGGTATTTAATTTATAATTTTTTGTTTCTGCTTTCTATTTGTATAGGACATAGTTTTATCCCAATACGGGCAGATAAAATTCGAGTCCTGTCCTGATAGTGGCTGATATTGCATTCCAGCGCAGCTGGCTGGCAGACGCCGGCTTGGTGTGGGCGGGCACGCTACATTAGTTCATTTCTTCAAATTATGTGCTCGAAATACACGGAATGCTTACACTACACTATTGGACGGTAAAAAATTGGCTACCAGGCTGCCATAATATATGAAGACCAGAATTGACCAGAAGAATAGAACGCAAATGCTGTTTGTTACGCGTGAAGAGATACTTTTATAGAATTGAATAGAGTATTTATTTATTTTCCTTTGTACCTACACATCACATAATATATTTACAGACATTTACAACCTATTTACTAGTGTTAAAGTGCAACAAAACAAAATAGGACTGCACTCAGCTTTTGTCATGATTTCAGTGAAATGAAATCGCCCCGTTTGACTTTTCGCCCCTATGCCGACACTATTTGGGCATCATTTGGCGATGTCAAACACTAATTAATAGTACTCAAGTACTGACCTACTCTAAAATAAAAATATTGGTTAACGATTTCTGAAAAATTAAAACCTCTTAGGTACTATTTACTAATTATAAATGCGAAAGTGTTGTATGTTTGTCCTTTATTCACACGGCAACGGAGTAACGGACGTGATTTTAGCATAGAGATAGATTATTGGCCTGAGATTGACATAGGTAGGCAGGTAGTTTGCTGCTTTTTACCCCGAAAAATTGCAAGGTTTCTGTGAGATAGGTAGATATAATTAAAAAAAAGAAGAAATTTCTATAACTTAGGGTTTGTTCTTGAACCACCCACAACTTTATAGGTAATTCAAACCAAATCAGTTTAAATTTTGCACTATCGGTACAGTTCAGGTGTCATAAAAAGTTTATTCTACTAGCATAAAAAGTTACACCGTTGCTAAAGCCGAAAAAATGTTAAACCTACCTAGTACCATCGGACATGGTTTGGTAACGATTGTTGAAGTCGAGGCCCTTGAAGCAACTTCCGTCTGGTAGGTAGGTAGGTACTTACCTACCATGATTATGCCACTACTAGCTCTATGCATAGCGATTAAGCTACAACTCCATCACGTTAACGTCAATATATTTTTATCATCGATTTGTTTCAAAGATACAGAAACCATGTATCATATTAAATTTTTACCTTACGCATCTGTTTATTTGTCGAATTGGATTGGATAAAACATTTAAATACGTTCCTACGCATACTTTGACATAATATTGCGAGAGAACATTAAGAAATGTAGGTCCTAGCCTTTTTATACGTTTTAAACATCGCGATCCGTGTCAAAGATATTTTTAGTCAGCTAATTTACTTTGGTCTGCAGCAGGGAAGCGTAATTTTTCAAATGGATTTTAACGAAGTTAATTCTTGTTAAGAATGTCGAGCGTGTCTTGTTTCACGTTACGGTGAGTGAGCAGGGCTTAAGGCTTAGTTGAAGGAAATAAGGGCATAGTTGAAGCGAAAAAAGTACGTACAAAGTTAAATAGTAGGTACCTACCTACCTACCTACGCTGTTAAGATTGCTGAAGTTGGCAAATCTCATTTCGGAATGCCCGACGAACAATGAGTTGCCGTGAGATCGCAGAGTGATTTGGCCATGAGTGCCGGATAGAGGTCGGCAGTGCCGGCACTCGGCACTCGTCTCGCCGGCACGTTCCACGGCACTTTGCCCCGGCCGCATAAATCAGATAGCAGATATGAAAATGTCTGGTTAGAATAGGTAGCTTACGACTCGCAGAAATCTTGGAAACGGTTACTGAAACCAGTCTATGACGGACTCTCTATAAAGTAATTAAGCTATAGGTAGGTATTTCATGAAACTGCAGTGCTAAGATAAATAGGCTCTTGAACTCCTTGCGTGGTTAAAGCGTAACCAGTGTTAGGTGCTGACATAATGTATTCATGTAAAACATGTGTAATTTGAGGTCACACGAAGTTCTTTATTTGCGGAAAAAGCTTGTGTTATTTCCGGGCATTTATAGGTACCTACCTACCTATAATTTTTATTTTCGCGGGTGATAATCAGTCCCGGATCACCTTCGTTCAGACGTTGATAAAGATCAAACTCAACATTTCACGGACAATTATATACCTACCTACCTACCGAACTTTAAGACAGACCGCACAAAAACTTTTGACAGCCGAAACTTAACCGTTTTTTTTTGATGTTGTACTCGAACATTGCCCGAAAATCGTAACTAACAAATTTACATATTCACACCGTAAATTAGACTTATATAGGTACTTTATTCCAATTATTCCTGTGAGACTGCTTTTTAAGCTCACATACATTGAAGGTCTTTAACCTAAAATGAAGGCAAATTGTTCACAATATAATTTTGTAAATAATCCAATGAAACTTAACGCAAACAAATTTTATGTAAGTTTTTTCAGTACTTAACAAACCTACTTATTATCAATAGTATTAGAATAGAAACACCTGTAAAATATTTTAAAGTTTGTAGTAATCAAAAGGCCGTCCGTAAAAATTTCCGACACAAGTATTTAATGGTAACATTAATACAGTACGTCCGTCAAATAAAATGTCGGCCAAACAACCTTTCACCTTCCCCAGAGTAACAGCCACCGCGTACCATATCGGCAGTTAAGACCACCGGCACAAATACCGGTCGAATTAGGTCTGCTCTGCTCTGCGTTCTCAGAATTCAATATATACAGTGTTGCGTATTGCAAAGCCTGGGAATAGGTTGTTTTTATCACCACCCATTAGAATACACGATATTATTAAAATTTCTCACTGGTTTGCAAACATTATTATAATGTCAAATCAGGAAACAAAGTTCCAATTCCGAAACATACCAAATAATTTTATCCCAGAAGAGTTATTACTCGAGAATGTCGTATGTAATTAGGTATTTGTAAACCGAAGGGTAAAATAAGTTACCGATGGTCAGGTGGTTAAGTTTAAATTTCGAAAGTAAATCTGTAATAACAAACCAATTTATCAGAACGGTCAACAAGAACGCAATAAAACCACCCCAATCCAATCCTGATAACCGCTTATATTAACTTTCTACGAGGGTAATTGTTGCTAATCTTAAAATTTGGAATATAAGGAGCTCA
The DNA here is from genome assembly GCA_018245355.1 of Dalla costala. Lineage (NCBI taxonomy): Eukaryota > Metazoa > Arthropoda > Insecta > Lepidoptera > Hesperiidae > Dalla > Dalla costala. Next base: position 3,367 of record DWMR01000226.1, read on the forward strand.
CCGCCTTGCTACATCAGTTAGCCTTGTACTCAACGAAATTAAGTACAAAAGAACTTACAAGTAGGTAAGGATGGCTCAGACGAGAGGCCGGTCATTAAACATTCGCCAACACGATACTACTTGATGAAATATGCCCTGCTGACCCCCATGTAAATGAGGTAAGGTCAGGAAGATATTGACATCAACAAAACTAATAAAACACTGGCTCTCAACTCACAACCACACCATTGGCAATCTGAAACACATTCAATGAGTCATAAGAAAAACAAACCATAAAACCGGAGAGGCGACAATAAAAGAAAACGTGTAAGGCGCCGGATAATTTCTCCACACGACGTGAGCTCAAAATGGAAGAAAACCTGTTGTATAAATAGTTTACTCCTGAAGCGAATGCATGACCAATTCTCTAATTTTAAACAGTCTTGCCTGACCACGAATCTATAGGTAGGTACGAGATATTTCACGTGTAAGTCAAGACACTAAAATTAGCTAGTTTCCATTTTAAGATATTTCATATTAATCACGTCACGACGTCTTTACATGACAGTTTGGATAATGTTTATTTATGAGATCTTCTTTATTCTTCTTCAGAATCTTGAATAGAGGCCACTGGATTCAGAGGGCTCAGACCCATTGAAGTGGCAAGGCAAGAGACTAATAGTATAAGGTACAAGTGATATTGATTAAAGTAACGTTCAATCGAATTTTCGTCAACCATAATGCTTATACAAATATATGTTAACTATATAGTTCAACCATTGTTTCGTATGAAATGAAATCTCTCTCATTGATTTCATTTATGACACGGATACGAAGCATAAAAAATTAAAAACTATAACTATTCCATTTATCTTTACACTAAAACATGATAAATGACTAATTTAGAAAGATAGAGGTAAATTTTATTGATGATCTAAAATAACAAACCATTAATACTTTGAAAAGTAAGACATTAGCAGCAATTTATGAGGAGACGATTATCGTTCTGAACCTTGTAGGTGCAGAAAAAATATAAACTTCATCAAGAGTTAGAGCTGTAGGGAACGTAAGATACTGTTTATTGGTTGAAGAAACGATGAAAGGAAACGTAAGCGGGCGGACATACATCACTGACAGACGCGCCGATAGACATAGCGTGTCTGACTAATCGAATGATATTGTGTTGCTCAGTCTTAAGGCCACTCGCTTCATCGCGTTGATGGGCTGCTATAAGCGAATCAGACGTGCAAATGGCGACTTCCTTTTTGAAATAGCAAATTGAATAGTCTGTGCGCTTCCGTCATAGACAAAATTACTATGAAATTAAATTTATTGCTTGGGTTCATATTAAAGGTTCATAATATTGCGCGATTCGTCAAATGTCGAGTTTAACAAAGTTATAGACGTAGGTACTTTGAGTAGACATGTGTGTGTAATATTTTTGACATATGAGTAGGTACTAATATTAAATGTCCCACTCAGGTATCGTATTCATTTGTTGTTCAGTTATGCTTCAATAACTATCAAGACAAGTAGGTTTGATACATTTACCTGTAATTGAGCACACAACTTATACTTTTGCATTAAGATGCTGAGAATTGATGAGTCCATCACTGTACTGTTGGTTAGATACGTACATCTAATTATTTCATTCCATTGAAATTTGTTGTTTCATTTAGATGCTTACTCAGTGTTTTTCGGAAAGAGTGATTGATTTATTTCATGTCTATTAGGAATCACATACCTACCTGATTTTTTGTGAATGAATGTGAATTTGAATGAAACAAAACAAAACTATAATACGTCATGTAATACAACTCTCATACATAAGCAACTACAATATGAGCATTAACAAATACTGAACCATGAACCAAATAGTAACATTATTATATCACTGCACTAGATAAACAAAAACGTCTACACGCTGCAAGAAATAGTTTCCCCAAATATAACTACCATGACTCAAACAACGTGTTCTGTTCACAAATGCTACAAATAACAGCCATAAATATAATCTTATAGATTACGATATGATTATTGTAGCCAATTCAAACACAAACATTCGGCACCAATAGGTACTGTTTTATGAAGTATACAAAAATCTAGATCTTCAAGATTAAGCGTATCTATAAAAGTAAACCGGGTTAGAGCATTGCGTTTCGTATCGCTAGTTGCTAACAACTAAGTTTTGATTCAGATTTCAAACTTTTTTAAGCTAACTTTTGTAAGTTTCATCCATAATATGGCCATTATGATGATTAACTAACTCTTTATAAAGTTGTGTTTTCTAAACCAATCACGTTTTCTGATTCAAATAAAATTTTAATATCATATACCTCCACAGTATCACACAGTACATTACACAGTACAGTACAGTACATACAGTACAGAAAATCAATTTGCTACGGTAACAACAAGTGATTGTTGACCGATAACCTGGATAGACAGTGGCTTAATACAAACACGCATAATTTTGTCTACTGATTTAATGAATCTGAGTCGTCAACCGCTTCACAATACATAAATTACAACAGCGGTGCATCGATGCATCAATTACCCGGTCAAATGCATGCCCTGCCTTCGTTAGAATACAAAAGATCTCTGTCTGATCTGGTGCATTGTGCATCATAGGGTTGTCACTTGTCACGTCATGTTTGATATGCATTATTCAAAAGTATACCATACCGACCGTTAAGTGATATTTTGGATCTAAGCAAATAATATAACAAGCTCCGACAGTTATAATAAAGGAGTGACAGTAAATTAGTAAATTCCTTTCTATTGTCTCATCTTAGAACATTTAATGCTTCACCACTTTTGTAGACAGTAATAGGTATAATATGAGTTGATGTGTTGTGTATTAAAATTATAAATGTTATGAAAATAAATGATAAAATGTCTTGCCAGACTCTTGATTGCTGGGACAATAAACGGGAAACTTTACCCTTCTCACAACCCGTATGTCTCAGTTCCTATTGTGTTGCAGTCAATGAATGCAATTATGCAATATTGTTCGAAGAATGGGTTGCTGGTTGAGTGTAATAAAATTCAAACTTAATTTAGGACACAAAGGAATAGGTATCATGTGTAACATAAATGTCCCATATAGTTTATGAATTACAAACGATTACAATAAGTATTTTGTATTGTTTTCTAACTCACGCTAGCACAAATCTGTATTGTATTTGTAAAATTAATCTGCTTGTTTGCCTAGTTCTTTAATAATACTATACAAATCTGGCAATGCCGGCTGTCCTTGGAAACGAACGCTGGCGCCACACGAAGGCGGCTGGTCGCACCGCCTCTGTCTCAATTTATATTTAGTACGGCGACATAGGGCCAAGACAAACTTAAATGTGCTTTACCCTTTTTGTTCATCTTGTTTATTAATTTCACTGTCTTCTAGTCACTTTCCCGTATTTCTATTCTGTGTGCTAGATGAAATCTTTTTACTTTATTTCTAACGCAACCATTAAACTCTTCACCACATCTATAGGGAAAAAGTTAATAGCACCTCTCCAATACGCCTTCTTATAATGCTTTAATTTATTATATTGCTTGTCACGTCTGTTTAATGAGAAATTAAAGCATTACAAACGAGTTGTAGTTCTGTTCTGTTTGTATGCTTTGCGCAACAATAAACCGACAATTTATTAATTGCAAATCGCCGAGGCAAGGGCCAGCAGTGATTGATTGATTGACATTAATTTCGTGAGTTTGACCAACAGAATCATCGGACCGTTAGCATGTCTTCTATAGAAAATAAAAACCTACAGGCGAAATTTAAAGTAAAAACTCATTGAACAAACAAGTTTTTGCTTTGAATTTCGCCTGGTCGGCTTTTAACAACCTAGAGAAATTCTTGGAACTAAACTTGCACTGCGGTTGTGCATTTGAAAAGATCAAATAAATTTATTTCTTTGAAACATCGGTTTAAACACGTATATAAAATGAGTTACAGTCAATGTATGCGTTATATCTTCCTTATTTTACTTCAGGCAGATATTTAATTAAGTACATCTGAAAATACTTTAGTTATTGCATCTTAGCGCTGACCTATATACTAGTATAGACTTATATAATGTTCAAAGTCTAAAACTAATGTGTATCTTCCATGTACGAAGTGTGTATGAGAGTGCAAATGAAACATTGACAGGACAGATCGACATAACTTACAAATTATATAACTAGACGTTAACCGCGTAATTTAGAGGATGTTAAATGAAAAAAAAGGTAGCCAATGTCAATTTAAGGATTACAGCTAACTCCATCCCAAATTCCATAAGTATTCGTTCAGTACTTTTCACTGGGTGCGAGCACAAACAAACAGTTGCTTATATCTTCAATGTACAAATACGTGAATTTTACAGTTTGGTTATAAGTATAAATTTGGACAGGTCGTGTAAGGCTATCGATGAAGGAACGGTCGTTCATGTAGATGGTGAGGAGGACGGTACCAAAACGGTAAAGTCAAGTCAACGACCACGGACACTACATGATATGAGCTGCAAATACCGTAGCAACCGTGTAATAGTCACGCTAACAAAACCAATTTGGGACAACGAGCACAAACTGTCACGAGTATTATGTACTTACGAATAGACTTACAATGTATAATTTTAAAGTTCACTTCATAGTCCTCACAGCACTTAGTAGTAGATAAAGACCTGGTTCGAAGGGTAAGTGATAACCTGAATTTTACTATGAAAGATTAACTGATGCACTGAAACCAACTGAAACCCTATCACAGGACACGCAAAATATTTTCAAGAAGTAGGTACCTATACTACATAGCGTAATTTTGTTAAACAAGATAACAGTGTCATCTACTTTTGATATTGCTTTCCAACTAGGTATATCGAAAAGATCGACACATATTTTGTCAAACATTATAGGTATGACGTAACGAGGAGAGACAAGAGGTAAGTTTGCCGATGTGGTTGTTGATTGGGGATTATAAATAGACCGGCGGGCATTCAAGCCGGCCGCATGGACAATGGATTCCGTAGACGAGACGCGTTCCATATGGATGAACCAGTAAAGGCATGATAGTATTTGGGTTGGATGCTGGGCGTTCGGCAGCCTCCCGTTGTAACTAACTCCCAGTTAACTGTTCCAGCTGAATCGTTCCACCTAAATATTGGGATATTGAAGGTTTATCTCATTCGACCCAATTTAATATTTATTGTTACAGAAGGACGATCTGTACAAAACAGAACAGAAACAGTTTCGTGGTTGTGAAAATAGGTAGTAGGTACTTGTTTCTCATCTACCCAACATTTGACTGGTAGAGAGTGCAATTATGCATTAAGATCGCAGGTAGCACCTACATAGGTCACCATGCATATAGTTAGTGAGACATTAAAGTGTTCAATAAATAAATGATGCTGAATAAAGTTTCAGTACAGGGACAAGATATAAGATACACCGACGACTCGAGTGCTATCTCGACAGCTCCGCCGGTAATGACGTCGTTGTAGATGTGTAGTAGTTAAATATGTATAAGCATAAATACTGCGGTAGAGTTGACGCCACTTAAGAAAAACCCGCATTCATCATCTTGATGAGGAATCTGTCTTTTTTTAAGGACATTACAATTCTTCAAGTTACAGTAACTCAGACGGAATAGAAAATCAATTGTGTCTGCCCCCAAGAGGCAATTCGCCACATGATGAAGACTAATTTGTGTAATTTTAGTCAAGAAAGGCAAACGACATTGCATTATGAAAATAATTTGAACAAAAATTACTCTAACATGAATGAATTTTGCTACAAGACACCATTTGAGACTCATAATAAAATTTATTATTCTATCACATATTTAGCTAGGCTATTCTTTGTAAAGAGATAGACATACAATACTTGATCAACTACTTTTATTTTAAGTTGATGTCATTGTATGTTTAACAAAGTACCGTAAGTTCTGATTAATGTCAATGATTTGGAAGGAGGTGTAAAGCCGTAGCTTACGCTTGAATATGGCGCCAGGCGCGAGCTATCCACGGCAAGCGCTATCGCCCCAGCTGCGACCGTAATGACGTCTCGCACTCACATTCAAAACGAATCTTGGATGAATAAGGACTTCAATCATACTCAAAGGGTGCATTCAGCTAACTGCTTTTAAGTTGTATTTAGTTCCGATTGATTAAAGGCAAATATATTGTAATAACACTGTACAAGCACGGTAAATAGAATTTAAATTAGAACCAATATTTTCAAAAATACATTCTTGCGTTCGTAAATTTTATTTCATACAATATCTCTGCTTTTAAGTACTCGTAAATTACCTACTTAATTAAAAATAGGTGCACGGGTGTCATGTCCATAAATCTAAGGCCAGTGGACCTACTAACATTTTAATATGTCACTTAAATAAATTAGATCATAAATGTTTGCACATGATGTTGTTTGCTCGCTGCTAAAAGTCATAAAATCGAAGACAAAATAAGATCATCGTTCCAAATAAAAGCGTCTTGACTTTCATGTGTAACGATTTTTTTTTTAAACGTGTTTTTTTTAAATTGACTCTGTTTTTGAAAACGACTGTGTTTTTTAAAACATACTATACGATATACATACACAATTAATACTGTATTTCTTTATATATACGTTCGACTAAGCCATGTTCATTAGGGTTGTAATAGTTAATTAAACTTTGACAATGTTTCAGGCGCCATATATTATTTTGTGTACAAAGCTCAAGAAGAGAATATTTAATTATTTTAGCGCTTAGCTAACCGTCTCGCGTCGTAAATTGGTATTTCAGAACGTTGAATTTAAACAACGTAAGCCAATTTACGAAAAATCAAGCGTAGATCTATTATTTGGGGCCAGTATTTCACGCTTTGTTATACACCAAAAGCAATTAACAGAAAAAGGTGTTAAGCGGAAGACAGTTTAATTTGCTACACTTGCGATATGTGTAGATATACTTTATTTGTGGTTCAATGTTCATTGGCAAGGTCTACTTGATATAAGTTCCGCCAAAATGTACCTTATTGCAAATAATAGTAAGGAACGAATAATAAATAGGAGGAAATAATAGTAAGTACTTAAGGAACGACTTATTTAAATTGCTTATTTATCCTTTAAGCATAGTTAGTCAATCACGAAAACTTTGCAATTCAAAAATAATAATAAATTCAACGGCAGGACACAATGATGACGCTGACATGACCGACTAATAATAACGTATAAGTTATATTGTTCAACTTTCGATGAAAGAAAACATTGCTATATTGACCAAGCAATTAGGCAGATGACAAAAAACTGCAGTTGTTCAATCTTGATTGGCAAACGATGAGATGAGTTTTGCATTGACCAGGAACTGACTAGTTAGTTAGTCAGCTAAGTTAGCTAAGTTATATTCGAATCGTTTGTAATGTATGATGTAGGCCTGAACATAATAAATATAAATAATATTGTAAATATTAATGATAATTTTACTTTACTATAATTCAGGCCTGGTAAATTCTCTATATGGCTAAAACTCGTAATAACAGTAGGTTTGAGGTGAACAAGAGGTTTTCGTGGAACTACCTAGCCACGTTGCCAAACAAAATTTTCCTTTTCTCCAATAAAATTAAATATCGCATTATTCAAATAGTTATAAAACACGGTATTTTTCGACTATGTATTAATTTACACTATCGACAGTAATCTACCCCTTACTCTTTATTAACTAACAAAACAGAATGAAAGTTTATAAAACGGTCAGTTTCCAGTATCATGGTTGTCTGTAGTCTGTCTGCAATGTTCAAGCATTGTAATCTTGTAAGCAATTATTCCGAACGAACTCGACTATTATTGGGTGTCGATTGCGAGAGGCAGCGACCGGTGGAACAATTATTGCAATTCCATATCACGTGTATCGAGTATCGTAGGCGTGATAGCTCTTGATTGTTGTCCACCCACTATGAATTTATTAGAAAACTGTATCCTATACCCCATTCAATTCAGAACAGTAACGTGTCTGTATTGTTTATTGGTCAATAAGCCACAAGTCGTTATTTCAAGACCATTTTGCATGTGTATCCAGTTCATAAGAAAACCCTGTTTTTGAATATAGGTGTGTAAGTAGAAACATGGCTGTACTGTGCCTACGCTACGAATGGCATTAGTATTGTTTCCACTTTTTAGCCTACATTATCATTGGTATTGGTATTATGACTGAAAAACATAAGATCCAATGAAATTTTAAAGTGAAGAAATTACGTGATATGATTAATAGCGTTAGCTTCGAAAAATCTTTAGATCGGCAACATTTCTTGTGTCACGTGTCGATTGGATTTCGAATTATTTGTCACGAATTAATCGCGGCGTGGTCTCAATTTTGCAACGTTTATGCATTGAAATTAGTTTTGATGAAATTGAGGTAGGTAGGTACCATACCTATTGCACGCACGGTGCCTATTACTTACTTTTTACAAGCTTTTATTTAACTTGCTAGGTACCGATAATATGTTTGTTTAGGAGGATATTTTCAACTGAATTTTTAAGCAATTATCCTCAACTGATTGAGCTGAAATTTTCCTTTATTTCTTATTTTCTTCGGGCAAGCAGGCCCACCATTCACTGCCGCCTTTGGACTTCTGTGGCAAACTTCTACTATACGAGGAACTGTTAGCTGTTAGTTAGTTGGTTGTGTTAGTTTTAGGTAAGTAAGTATTAATGAGAATATTAATTGGTTAGTAGGTATATTTATTGGTCAGAAGACTGTTAGCGTGAGTTAGTCCTGTTAGTAAATATTTGTAGGTCAATCGTCTAGTCAGTAGGTAATCGTTAGTATCTATTAAATTTGTCCTATTCAATCCGGTCACAGATGCAATAGATAGAGATTTTTATCCTTGAAAGGATTACTAACACGAACGCTAAATCTTATCTGATAAATTTTATTCCCCAAAGCTCTACACCGATTAACTTGAATCTTTTTGAGGGTCGGAATTATCAAATATTGTGTAAATTTTGAAATCTTAGGTTAACGAATGGTGCTTGAGAAGGTGTGGTTCGTGTAACTAATAAACACAGGGTCATGTAGGTAATACATATTGATCATGTGTAAATAGAGCGTATAATGAATTAGGTACGAAATTTACGAACGTAGGTAGGTACGATATTGCATTCTAGGTTTAATTCCTTACTCAATGCAATTCTTTGAGTTTTACGAAACACTTGCTACGAATGACAGTCAGTATTGGATATATTTTAAATGAGCAGAGATTAAAACGAGTTTAAAAGTGTCTAATATAAATCAAAAAGTCGTTGAAATCGGGACACATTTTAATGAAGACATAAATTCAACAAGAAAGCGCGGCGACTCGTTAGAACCACTTCATCAACGTTGTGAAGCAAAAAAATCTTGGACGAATTAACTTAATTTTACTTCCGCATCGATAAATCTTAAAATGATATTACCTACCTATAATGGTTTATATTATGTCTGCGCGTGACTATCTTTAAAGCTTCCGACCGATTACATAACTGATTAATTCTTTCTATCACTCACGTATTATGCAACTATTGGCAGCATTTGCATTTTATACCAATTAATAACAGACGCTGTTATATCCCAAGAGCGCCTACATGTCATTAATCAATATAACTTTCCGCAGAAACATAGAAAGTTTAGAGATTACAACGTTTGTTCGAAGAAATATTTTACTGTTATTACTTACAAAACAATTAGCTAGACACCTCCTGGTTTTAACAGTAAAATCTTTATAAGATTAAAATTTGTTGTGTTGACAGAAAATGGTTTGTAATTGTCACTCACGGGATTAATTTGACTACTTAAATATTATAAAAAACTTTGACACACATAATATCCTTTGAAATACTCACCACTTGCGTTTGAGGACAAGTAAACTTGTTTGAGGTATTCAAGGACGACTTAAACTTTTTTTATCCGAATAAACACAATTTCTAAATAAAATTAGGACACGAAGGATCCTAAGGCACCGTCAGCCGCGAGGAGGACTGAAATGAAAATCGCTAAGCATGTCCTTAGTCTGCAAACGACGCGTGTTGAAGGACGCTCTGCTTTGTGATCTAGTTGCTCACCTCGCCGGACCGAAGTGCCCGGTAATGACTATACAGGCCACTTTAAAACTTATCCTCGTCAACTTAAAGTTGACATTTAAAAGGCTAGCCGTGTGGCGCATGAAGATGGCTGTGCGGCAGCAGAGCATGAACCATGAAAAGATGCACTGAAGGTTGGTCTGAAGCTTAACACTTACACATTTGTACATAATAAACGAGATGAAACATTACGTCAGTGAGTCATTTCATTACATAAAGTAGTTTAATTCAAGTGTTGTGGACTATACATCCGTCTGTTCCATTTTAGGACCCTTCAGTAATTAAACTATCCTCGTATGCGGGCGATGTGATTTGAATGGCGGTATTGATGCAAGCAGTCTGCTTTGGTACATTGAACTCGTTAAATAGTTTATGGAGTGAGCAAAATGTGTAGCTAATGATGCGTAAAATATATCATCAGTTTTTGTGACGTTTGGCAAGGCCAGCGTTGCATCCTGGTACTACCTATTGGATCTCAGATAAGGTTTACGTTATGCTTGTTAATTCCGTCGCATCCATTTAATTTTATTTTTGGTAACAAAGCAACCTCGAAAATAAAATTTTCAGATAAGGAAAAATCCTTACAATCAAGATGGATGCGTCACGTCGAATCGTTTACCAATTCAACACTTTTGGATGATTCTCAAAACATAGATGCTTTTAATGCAAATGAGTTTGGTTTTAAGCAAACATTTTAATGATAAAGAAATAGGATATATACTTATTTGCCAGAATAGTACGAGGTCCTGAGGACTACTACGTATTAGTAAAATTAATGAAAAAGTTAAATTGAAATAGAGATCGTAATAATATATAATCTTACATTACTTATATTTTTTATCCAGCGCCTACACATGCACGTATATAATTAATTTGAAATCATTAACAAAGTAGTACTCAACCCACATGCCATTCGTTTTGCAACGCTTCGTATCTGTCGTATGATTAAACCAACATAAAGAAAAAAAAATATAGGTACTGGCTACTTTGAAAGCTTGGTTTGATTTATTATTTATACTAGTAGACCCGCGCAGATTTGCCCGCGTAAAATATCTATTACTCTTTAGATTTTTTAAATTGACGTTACTTTTATATACAGGGTGTCCCAATATTCAAGGATAATCTTTCAACAGAGGGTGGACCTGCTCATGACTACTCGAGAAA
>DWMR01000227.1:0-14577 GCA_018245355.1 Dalla costala
AACGGGGGGGGCGGCTGCCCGCCATCCGCTATACATAGCGTGACCTTGGCCTCGCGGCGAGTAACAATCGCTATCTATTTCAAGCCCGCGTCCAAATTACACGTTATTACTGCCATTACGCTTGGAGGCGATTAAGCAATGAACAGCTGATCGGGCGCGCGGCGGTTTCGATACACAGCGGCAGGTTACTCATCCTGCGCACCCGCGTGAGGTCAATAGCCGCGGGAGCGCGGGGCGGCGTGGTCACGGTCACCCGCCGCACGTCTGCCCGCGGCTGACGAGGGCGGACGAGGCCTCATCACCATCGCGGCCGCCGGCGGTGTCTACTCGGGCGAGCCGTCCATTTGTTTCCATCCGGACCGATCTCCGATTAAATAAAACGGTCCGTCCCCAGTTACGTTAATTAAAATCGCATTAAAGCGGCCGGTCGGCCGGTGCCGGCTTGAATGAAATCCGGTTATATTTATCTCCGTAGCGTAGTAGAGAGTGACGTAGGTAATTAGAATGCGCTAATTCTGTAACTGGAGTTCGCTCGGAATTGTTCCGTCACGTGCATCGCTTCCGAAATAAGCGGAGAGTGTCCGGATTCTAATTGATCCCGGCCGCAAGCGCGGGCGCAGGTAACCGCGACAGCACGTCACTACGAAATGCATCAATATTACTCAATAATTTATTTCTGGAACTAAGTTCCTAATCGCAGGTTATAGAGCGCTGAAAAAACCGCAACGTAACGTAACAATGACGTCATGTTATGTAACATTTGGTGGTAGCCCAGTAGTTGAAACTCGACCTCTCGTTCCGGGTTTAAATCCCACAGGCACGCACCATGACTGGTTTTTTTTTTTCATAAAAGGCAATAAACCGTCGCAGTCGTAGAACAAAGACGGATCTGCAAATTGGCATGTTTTCACGAGAGCACTTTAAAGTGCTCTACATGAGCTTTTCTGTCATATTTTGAAAATTAGTAGTTATAATCAGGAAATTTGGATATGTGTGTTCTTGTGTTTGTTCTTTTACATAATTACTTAAATTTACATCAAACCTCATGTAGAAACTTTAAAGTGCTCTCCTAAATAGTTGCCAATTTGCAGATCCGTCTTCGTTCTACGACTGCGACATATTATTTCAATAAAAGTAAGGTTTTATCATAGGGTTTTAAACTCAGTCCGGAATTAACACTAGACGAATCATTCGACGACTGCGCCCACGTCACAGTCGCAGAAGTTTGCATTAAGTGACTCGCATATTCAAGTGAAGATGAATTCCAATCTACTAGAATACAAAATCCTATTCCTGCATTTAGTCCTATCATAAAAGTTATATGCATTAAAATTCATTGAGGGAGTTGATGGTAAATAAATAAGGACCACATTAATTTATATAAGTTAATTTATTATGAATAAACGATGCATGGAAATAAATGCAATTCCTAGTTTGCGACCTAGAATATAATTATAAACTTGTAACTTAATTGGAATGACCCTCAGTTAACATTGAATGTGTCTTTATGACTGGGAAGTTCTTACTTGGGAGGACATTTGTTAAACTTAAAGTATTGCATTTTATTTATAGAAATATATAATATTAATTTAAGAAAGCTGTCCGCAGTCAGTGATGACAACTTTCTTAGATGGCTTGCCCGACTGGGAGCCGAAGCTTTCAACTTGCTTGACGACATCCAAGCCTTCAATTACATTTCCAAAGACAACATGTCTGCCGTCCAGCCAAGAGGTCTTCACAGTGGTGATGAAGAACTGGGAGCCGTTGGTGTTGGGGCCCGCATTGGCCATGGATAACACTCCAGGGCCGGTGTGCTTGAGAACAAAGTTCTCATCACCGAACTTCTCGCCATAGATGGACTTGCCACCGGTACCATTGTGGTTAGTGAAGTCACCACCCTGCAGCATGAAGTTGGGGATCACGCGGTGGAAAGTAGAGCCCTTGTAGCCGAAACCCTTCTCGCCGGTACACAGCGCGCGGAAATTTTCGCAAGTCTTAGGAGTGACATCAGCTTTCAACTGAAACAAACACAAACTAGATTAAATAGGTGTAAAAACCTTTATTATGCTAACAATCACCCTGGGTATCCTAGCTTAATGTATAATCATTTTAATCATAAGTTGTTTGATGTGAGTCATTGGCACTTCAAAACTACCTATCTATTTACCGGTTTGTTCTTGTGCCATTAAAGATTTGGCTTTTCCTTCCTTACGCAAACACGGAAGAGGACATACTTGTAAAATATGGAACATTTGACTAAATTCCAGTTAGACAGAGGCTTTATAGGAGTCGACCTTGCAGTGTTAATTGTCGGTCAGCGAGGAGCTAATTATAACTACATACAAATATGTATCTATATCTATACAGCCATTTCTATTACATTACATTCTGTTAGTTAGCACATGGAAGAAAGTTTGGAAACTAAGATCAATAAAGGTTATCTCTTTATTTCAAGTCTGTAAACCAATAATTTGTGCAAATTAAACGTATCTAGCCAAACACATGAGTAACGAAATAGCGTGGTCGGTGAGAATCACGCCGGCCGGAATGACAACTCCCAAATTGACATACATATAAAAATCAATTTACCTCGACAACAATCCTTCCCAACGGTTGGCCATCGGCAGTAACATCAAAGAAGATTCGAGGTAGCGCCATATTTTAGCTTTAAAAGAAGTGCCACTAAATTATCCTTCGAATCACTGCACAGCACAATGACGATGCGTCTTTCGTCGATGCTGGGCGGAAATTGAAAAGGCATAGACAATGTAGACAACAATAATAATAATAATAATAATATATCTTTATTTCAGGTAAAAAAGCAACCCATATAAAATTAAAATTAAAACTAAACTAAACTTACAAAAGTATACACACTAAGTTACATAAATTTATTATAACATGACATTAGAACTGGTGACATGCCTACATACATACATACATACATGACATACTTAAATGACTTATGTTTGAAATATTACGAACAACTTGCGTACTCCGCCAAAAACTTGCTATAAATGAAATAAGGTAGCTATGCTAATGAAATGATTACTCAAGATAATTCTAATGTAATACTTCATCTGTAAGTATGTATGATCGCTAACCCACACATCATAAGACTTCAGCTAGACAATGCCAACAGGACTTCGATATCTGGCCACATTAACCGACCAATAATTTAATCCAACCCGAAATATACGCAGCCCAACCCGCCGATGTTCTTAGACGCAATAATATGTGGAATGCCCAATATGCCAGTACTTACCTACATCTTACCTACACTTTTCAAGGTGGAATATCCTTACCTATGTCACGGTTTTGGGGACAGCAGATACCCTGTACTGAAAGATAAATAAAGGATCGGGTTCGAGCAACTTGCAAGAATCCAGAACAATAGATTATTTATTCCCCCGATTCTTTTTTTCTTATAGCATGACAATGCTTCGCGGAATTAAACTTTTCGCCTTTTTAACTTATTATTTACTTAAGAAAATACCGACAAAGCTATTTATTTAACGTTATTGAACCACATAATTTTGCATAATGGGGAACAAACGGCGAGTATATTTTACATTTTATATAATATACCTACATGTTACTTTGTAGCTTCAATGTAACATAAAATTATATGATCAAAGTGTCTTCAACGCCAAGAAAGGTCGTTGAATGGAGACTGCGGCTCGAAAAAAGTATACAGACGATTTTACGACGACGACGACGATCTGACGACAGGGAACCGCTGGATTCAGAGGACACAAGACGGCCCGGAGTGTGGGGCGAGGAATATGTCTAGCTCTGGACCTTCAAAGACTAATGGTATAATGGATGGAACGGGAAAGTTAAATAATAACCAAATGGTGGTGGTCATCTCATCAGCAACGCCAGAGGAGTTGCCAGCGCGTCATCTGTATTGAAAGATATTTGCGCCTATTTTAGAAAAACTTTTTCTGATTAGCATTGTATCAATTTACAATGTGAAGTCGTTCTTTAGTTAGCTAAGGGACATTATGATTAACTATAGTAAAAAAGTTAAGGTACATTATTTAAAAGACCTCTGTCGCATGAACACAACACATTACGTATCACGCAATTAGGAAGCCGGGTTGACAGTACCTAATGCTTTTTCTTTATTTAATAAAAAAATTATGACCTGATAGGTAGGTACACCGCTGGTCCATCACTAATTAATATTAGTAAATTATTTGTATATTATTTCAAAACAGTAAACGACTGAACATCCAAAGGTGATAATGTAATTGCAGTGGTATTTTTGAAATCTACTTAGTTACTTCTATACAATAATCGTACTCACAATCTTTTGCGGGGATGTTTTCAAGGATGATTTTTATTCAGATATCATAGCATATTTACTTTTTTAATATCCACTAGTCAATCCCTCTATGTCACCTGAGGTCAAGTAAGGATTCTAACACTACCTTACATTCTTATCGGTTGAGGCATTTACAAGTTATGGTGGAAAAAAATAACAGACACACGTCATGCATACCCCTTAATAAAAACTACTCCTATAATGGGCGGTCGCGAAAAACAAGGACTGCCTTACTAGGTACTTATATTCAAAGAGTTTTATATTTAGGGAAAATATAGCAAACCGTTATGGAAATATTTAACAAATAAGCAGCCCGAGCGTAGGTACATGTTGCTATAAAGCCGTTAGATTGGCACCACGTGCGATTGTCAGCAGTTTCGCTCGTAAACAATACGATACCCTAAAATTGGAGGAAAGCGCACGTATAAATGGCATCTAAGGGGAATTTGCTGGCAATAAAAAATATGGGCAATAACGTCATTAGTATGCGATCTATCCACACGCGATACCACGTGCCGATCGTTAAATAAAATGTTCAATATCATTGGAGTCGTAACCCCGGTACGAGACGGCAGATAGGGTGACAACTACGATCGAAAATGTTCCTCAGGTAGGCATGATAATAAAAGGCACAATAATATTACAAAATCTATTTAGCATCCATTAACGTAGTAATCGGTTACAAGCGTCTACGAGAGTGCTACGATTTTGCTACGAATATGCCACGACAAATCACTCCCATTCATTAATTTGCTATGTTTATTTTCAGTTTTGCTCTTTGTAATTTTATCCGAAAGCATTCCATACTGTGATTACCATAAAATACATTTAATTATGTTTATTTTGTAATATCTGTCAATGTAAATGGGTTACCCTTGTTAAGATCAAACACCAAAATCTAAATGGGTTTTATAGATAAGAAAGTCAACATTGTAAAATTTTGGTTACATATAAACAAACCCAAATTTTTTCTTATTGTTATTGATTTAATGTAATAAATAAAATAGATGAATATCGCGACGTGAATAATAAAATTTGTAAATAAAATCAAAACATTGCACTAAAAGTCGGGATGGAAGCAATATTCTAATGTCAACAAATATGTTTACGCGACAAACAAATAAAAACCACAATAATTATGTCTGATATTTACTAATTTTACCTTGCTTTCGACAATTCCTCCTTTGTTCACCTCATTTAGTTCTTTTCATTTTAGCACTAAGCGAGTGTTTTGATACGGAAAATTAATTTAAAAAAAAAGTTAATATCAGTTCTTTCATTGGCAAGGTTTTTAAGACCACAGGAAGTTCTCGATGATGTGTCACATTCGAGCGAGAGCGGTTGAGGCCGGCCTATCGATACGATCACTACAAAGGGCAGCGTAAACATCGGTCCGCCGCAGCCATAGTCGAGTGGTCCAGGCGGCCACGACTAACCGACTGACGTTGGTGTACGACACATCTGCATTTAAGAAGCCGCTATCGTTATGCGACTAATCGATTGGTCGGAGCGAGTAGAACTGTCTACTGTCCCGTTCCCCGCCTTCTCTCTCGAGTCGCGCATGCGCCGTTCCGCCATACTCTTTTAAAAGTGGCGGTAAGTAAATAAACTCACATGAACAGTTTGTTATGAGAACAGAAGATGTTAAAGATTAAAAATATAGTCCTTATTTAATTATATAAACCTCTTTAAATGAAATAAAACACTTTTTGGTTGGCATTGTAAAATTTATTCTTTCCATATGGCGTATGGTGTAAGAAAAAGAGCTTTCTGTCTTAGAATTTCCCTGTAAGGGACGACGAAACGTCACTTGTTGCGCGGCGACTTTGTTCCGGTGTTGAAAAGCCACGCACGCCAATGCACGCCATACCCATTTGTTATTTAACTGGTAATTAAAATGATTGCACAACGGTTACGCGTACTTTGTTAATCTTTTATTAACATGCTGTTTACAGTTGACACATGGACAAACTTTTTTGTAGAACGACTATATAGAGGTTTTGAATTTGTTTAACCGAGATTTTTTGAATGCTTTCCTATTGTACGTCCAATGATATATTGGATTTTTTATAGTTTGTTCACGTATGAAACAAAACTGTGCGTTTATTTTTACTAACAGAGAGGCCAATATGCCAACTAGCGGAATCCATGAACAATTGGAACTTTTTATTAACACACGGCATGGCACGCCATTGGGTCATTCTAATGCAGATCGAAGTGGTAAGGTATTAGTAGTCGTAGTAGTCAATAGCCAATCATAATTAGCTCATAGCTCAATCGGAAGTGGTTGACAAAATCAAACAACGTCATGCGCGGTCGGGAGTTGAATTGGTTAAAGCAGTCGATCTCGATAGAGACTATAGGTATATTAGACATGAAACCTTAGCAGCTTTTCGAGGGCTTCTGACACCCGAACTGGTCATTACTCCATCAACCTGGATTAGAATAGCGTGGTAGAGTAGGTACGGTGAGTTGTGGGAAACTTTACGATAAGTTGAGTTGTGTGAGTTGTGATGATGATTAAAGAAAATACATATAAATAACAATGTAATTAATAAAAACTAACAAGATTCTTAGCATTTTAGTGACGAGATTGTTCAGAAATTTAAAGAGAAGGCTGTAGTTTTATGTTTGTTATCAAAAAACCAATTAAATAAATAAACACGGTATAAATGACCTACTGGAATAAATTAAATAACCAACTGTGGTTCTGTACGATCCTAAGAATACCTCCGCGATTTAGTAAGTAAGAAACACAGATAATGTACCTACTTCGGGAGCAGTCCAAGCGGAAAAGATATGATCTGAATTCTGTATACAAAGCGGCAAATGGCATCAAGCGACATCCAGCCATAACCGAAGTGCTTTGAATATTCGCAGTCGACTAGCTACAAAACTCTAACGTCTCGTAGATTAAGCGTGCTTATAAAAGGGATTATCCAATGTTTGAAAGTGAGACAATAACATGAACTTTTAAACCTAGTTATTTATAGATATACAGGGTGTTTTTTAACTGAGATAGTTATGAGAAATCCTAAACCATAAGGGTGCGTTTACATCATTGGCCGTTTTCGGCAGAATTCTATAGCGGCCCGTTTGCGGTGACCGTTGATTTTCGGTTGGCCATATTCGGTCACAACACGTTTACGTTCACCGACGTAGGGTACGTGATCCAGTTTAGCAGTATTCGGTGATTGAATCTGTTACCGCATTCGGTGACCGACCTAGTATAAATGCACCTTAACAGATAAATAAAAACTATATCAGCTATCAATCGGGCTAACTTTGGTCAAGTTTGAATTTTTTTTAAACTAATTTCATTTATTTTCATACTAGAATTTAAAAAAAAAACTTTATTTTATTTTATTTACATTAAAAAGAATGTTTTGTTAAATTTGTTTTTAATTTTATCTCTGGACATACTCGTAGTCTGAAATAAATGATGATTATTATTATTCACATGAAATAAACCAATGAAAAGGGTGGGAATAAAATATACTATATCTGGTTTAAGACCAATTTTGCTGATGTTAAGTTACACCGATTTACACGGAAGGCTCCTCTCCCTTATTTCCTTTTCATAATCTGACCTCATCTCTCATCGTCCTATCATCTGTCTGTCATCCTAAGATGATAGACATATATATAAGTACACATATTGGTACACATGAATTGTTAATGTACCTACTCAAAACAAACTTTATGAATATTACTTAATCGTAAATATATTTGTCGGCATCTAAAAAAGCCCGGTCCAAATTGTTTCTATTTAAAAGGAATCGACGTTTTAAAGGAAATCACTAAATTAATATAAAATACGTTTAAGCACGACAGACACACAACAACGGAGTGCTGTAATGTTTCATATACCTACTCGGTCTGAATCAATTGAGACAAAAAATTTCGATTGAATTATCCACTATAGATTTTTCTCTATAAATACAAAAAGGAGTAAAGTCTCTTCGTTTAAAAACGAGTCCAGCATGGCGATTTTGTGCAAATAATTTCCTGTGAATTTCGTTTCACTCCGTAACGTACACAAATTCGTGTTCATTACATTTCGAGTATTCATTTACATTTTTTAAACTTAAAATCTATTTTTAACAAAATGCTTAAAACCATCTCACTCCGCAGAGGCCGACAATATAGACACATTTAATTAGAAACGGAACTATCGCTCCATATATTAACTCGTGACATACATGCACTCAGAATTGTACCTATATTATTTATTTAAGAATGGTAATAGTAATATTTGGCTGGCATATTTTTTGTTTGGTTTCCATATTATGAAATAATTATCTTTTAGCATTCCATCGCCAGTTTTTTAATCAATTAAATGTGCTATGCTAGTTATTATCAAAATTGAGTAATTCCCATAAAATTTGTTTGAAATCGAAGGAGATTGACAAATACATTTACAAATGCAAGTGAGCCCCCTTCTATTGATTATCAAAACAGATCTTTCTTTTTAAGTTTACTCACAATTGAATTGTAGGTACATACTAATACTAAGTAATTACTATAATATTTTGAATTCTTTCAAGTAATGTCGTCAACAGTTTCGCCTGTGTGTCACAACCCCGTCGGTACTTCCACTGGCGAGCTCTTAACATTTAGCTGGGAGCTGTATCAAACGACGCGGAAATTCCCACTTACTCCCTGATTGCCACACTACGGGGGTTAATGACATTGTTGATTCGGTAGGCCGAATACATTTTATTTCGGCGCGTTCACGGTTTACCACTTTTACTCATTTACGAAAATACGAACAAAAAACATGTACTTATTATACCTAGGCGTGGAGTCCAATAAACAACCTTATCAACCTTATACAGAGAAGCAAGATCACTGAGAGCAAACTCCGCTATTCGGCTTTTCGTCGGCTACGGCTATCCGACGTAGACAAAGGATATTCATGGATTTGTTATAGAATTTTTATATGCTATGCATAGGTTATGACATGAAAGTAAAACTATCTGAAGTTTGGAGTATTTAAATATATAACTTTATCATCAATTCTCCGTCAATCTCATGATAATATATCATTGTCATTATCAGACCAGATATTGAAAAGGGCCAAAATATTCATTAGAACAACTAAAACGTGCTCCTTCTCGAGACATATTCTTATTGCAACTTCAGACACTCTTTCATCTTTTTATGAACTTAACTAAAGCTTGTTTATTTTCTTCTGAAGTGCTCATGCATACGGAGTTTTCTATTTGTTTTTAATAATCTATATTTATAATTGATCATTGATTTCACGTGTACATATAAGATATTAGCGGAAAATGGGTTAGGTAGATCCGTACCTACCTTACGTAGATTAGTACCTACCTACTTACTCAATTGAAACGGAGTAATGAGAAAATGAAAGGACATAATATTCCGGGTGTGGATTTATTTTATTGCAATCAGTGTTCTCAATCAAAATAATATGAGTGTAAAGTTACCTATAAATTACACCTATACGAACATTAGATACCTACTCCTACGCGAAATAGCAGAATTTACGCTGCGCGATGTGTATTAAAATGATATTTTATCTTGATAGTATTTAATCAGACCTGGAAGTTCGTTTTTTTTTACCTGGTTGTTGTAAGAATTCACCCTTCAAAACATTTTTTATCATTTTTTTGTGGGGCTTTTTTAATTTAATGTATTACTGCTTAGGTAGCTTGAAGTTGGAGTACCTACTGGGCCCTGTTCAGGCTAGTAGGTACTGAGTTGAATCCAAATTAACTAAAGGACCTACTGGTGTTAGATTCAGTTACATTAAATTAAACTAATTGGTCGATGAACAGAGAAGTTGTTGACGAGAACAGATTAGAAATTATAATTGAATTATACCGTCCGCTCCTAATTCTGATGACATGACATAAATTTCGTGGATTTGCAACTATAAGCAACGGAAGCAAGTAAACAGTTAAACAATAAGGCATTTAAACAAGACAAGCTATCCGCAAATGATTGTTTACTGTGCGTAAAGATAAACCTAACTCAGACACACCACTTCAATGAGCGTTAAATAAAGAGATGAACATCAACTGTTCTATTCCGTTTAAATTCTATTAGTATTATTAATGCGAAAGTTGGTTATAAATGGTGTATTATTACCTACTTATTACTCAGTCACGCAAAAATTTGTTGCGAGTTTTAAACATCTCATGTGACATTTTGATGAAAACCAATAATATTAAAATCAATGTTAAATTGCATGAACGTGAAAAACTTGTGTGTACGTTTAAACAATGCAATGAATTGGGGGTTGGAATGCTGACCGCTAGTGAACAATTTCATGATCGTTTCCGTGCTTCATAAGGCATGTAATACCTACTGTGCGTCCGGTTTAATACCTAAACATTTTGCAAACGTTCAGTAAGTGGAGCTCTAAGAAAATTACATTAAAATCCCTTGATATCTTAGCGTTTGTAAAATGGTGTGTCTGAGTTCAGCATAAAACTACTTAAGCTGACAGTCGTTGTCAACCAGATGCTTTAACTTGATTAATAGACGATTTGGGGCGGCTGATTAATACGCAAGCGCCTATTCAACTCCCATAACACCTCAATCATAATCAAACAAAAAGTTTTATCGTCGGTAGATTTCGACACAAACAGTTTAGACTTTTGCCGGAAACTTTGAAGAGAAATGCGTTAGGCAAATCAATTTCGATTTATTCAACAGCTTCTATATGAGAATAGTGAATTACTAAGTCGTAAATTTCCATAAGAAGCGATTTGAAACTTGAGAGATACTCGTAAATGTAAATTTTTCTACTGGTACTCTCATAAATTGATTCGTAGCCGGCAAATCGGACGATGATTAATTTTATTTGAATTGTCTACGTAAGTAACTATAGTGTTTCGCTTGCAACAATTTGAAATCTAATATTAGGTACTATTATACTTTACTTAAAGAGAATGCAATGCGAATGCATACAAACTTTGCGCAATAATCTAATTTAAATAATACATTGCCTGTGATAAGTAGTAACGGATGATAAATTTATAGAATAAATAATATTTATTGACTGAATTATAACCTTAACCTTAACGTTCAAAGAACACCAAAATGGTTTATTGACTGCTATCTGTCGATAGCATCCGAGCCTGACGGGAGGAAAGCGCCAAAGCGAGGAGCTAGAATACAAAGCTAGGATCATACAAAGGAATACAAAGCTAGGAATCGGTGATGAACATTTTTCGCTTGCGTTCACCAATCTAACACTTGAGCAAAATACAACCCATTTTCTCAATTACTAGTCACTCAATTTCCTGTTGGTATTCATGTTTGAATGGAAAAACTATTTTACGAGGACGAAGCTGCAGGTAGTAGTTAGTAAGTTATATGTTTTTATGCATAAAATAAATGCGTCGACAAAAACATGCTTTCAACAATCTGCCACCATGTATAGTCCACACGCGTCGAGTTTATGATGAAGCCGGCAGAAGTTAGTCGCGTGCTTCCTTTCTGTCGGAAAATGTGTGTGCCAAGTTATTTATAATGACTTTTCCGCTTTTCCTTATTCGCGCCATTTCATTTTTCAGTTTCTCCTTTGTCAGACAGCGACCGAATCGGCGCGTTTCGCATCGCCCCCACGTTCCGACGTTTTCATGATTACAAACCACAGTAATTCTATGGTGTTTGTATTTTACATTCTGTAGACATACGTTTTCAATCTCGTTAATTAATATTTATAGAAATGAATGCAGTATTATTGATTCCTTAACCCGTGTGTGGTCAGGGAGGAGCGTAAATAATACTCTTGTTTGTAAGATTTGTTGGGCAATGCAATGTTATGCTGCCATTGTCGGACTGTGCAATAAAACTGTCTAAGTTGAGTCATATATACTGTCATTAATTAATGATTAAAGACTTTTAATTATTATTTTTGTATTTTGTATATTTGTCCAACATGCCCGTTTGTGACTTAGTGAGCATCAAGACTCTTTCAACTCTACTGTTTTTCCTGGTAGGTACTTTTAAAATCACCATTTTACTCTTCGATCAACAATACACATTTTACTACTAATAATTCAAGTTTGGACCAGATATCAATATTATATTAATATCATGGACGAAATATACATTTAATCTTTAGATAGCAATTTTTAAGCAAAGCTCTGTGTAAAAGAATGATTTTATTATTACCTATTGAAAAGGTAACAAAGTACCTTTAATGTACCTCATATTGTCATCAAACAGTGTCCTTGATGTAACGCACTAGATACGAAGCCCTCAAAGTAACAATTCCTTTGCGCCACGCTACACCACTCTTGTAAGCGCTTTGTAAATATATCTTTGGCATACCTCCTACTACAAAGTACACTTTCATGAAATTTGGACCGTTAGAACGTGGTTACAACTGAAAGTGTATTACAAAACGGTAAAAGAGATATTTGTGTTTAGTATATCTGGTTAATAATAACTTATTTTAGTTTGATTGTTCGAGCATCATGCAAGAACTGGGTTGGCCATGGTACCGCCTGAGTCAACCGTATACTGGTTCTACCACCCATGAAATTTATTTAGATTTTTGTAGATTTCCAGATACGGCGCGAGATTTGCTTACACAATAGCTATAATAAAATTGGGTACTCCGCCCTGAATTAGAATTTTCTCGGAGTACAAAAGAAATAACTTTCTATTCAAAACTAACAAAAACGAAAATAAATTAAATTGCTACTAAACTCCATAAAGTATTTGGATTTAATTGTATTATACTATTCTTTTCAGGCTTATAAACCGAGTACAAATTCCGCTCTTCTTTTTTTGTAAACCTATTTTAATATTATATTTTGTAAACTTGTATTGCATCTACGACTTATTTTTCATGTACATACGTTTATCTTTCGGTTAAGAATAACATTTCTTTGTTTTTCTCAATATTAGATTAGTGCCGGGAAAGATTATTGGTCGTTGGTACCTGGGTTGCCATTCACTAAGTAGCTACACGCCATGCTACTCGTCGACAGCTCGACATCGAGCCCTATTGCTTCATAAACGTATGCGACCTGGTGACTAACAGCTGACGGCGTCGGTCGTTGACCCTCTGACGACAAATTAAAAAAAATGTAACTAAACGTCCAGTAACTAACTAGTCCAATTTCCAATATACCATTGACATGGTCATCCCATGACGGCAAGGCTGTTGTTAGCAACAGCGGAGGAGAAGTTTTCGCAAACATTTTATAATTTGCCGCCTACCTCATTTTAACCCTCCTTGGGAATATAGACCTGCTAACACACTGTTTTTTTTTTAACCAAACATAAGGCTCACTGTATTGTACAACATTAATTCTTAACTGTAACCAAATTTCAAGTTACTGGAAATAAAAGGCTTTGTTTTTTTTTTTAATATTTTTTTTTTTTTTTTAACACACGGATTGATTACAGTGCCACAATATTGCTTAAATATATGGGTGGTGGTGCCGTTACGTTTCTACCCGTTGCCGCAGCGATTTCCCATAACACAATACGATATCGCCTATCGGGTAAAAAAAATACCTATCAGTAGCAGGATATTGTACTATCATAGAATTCGGCTACCATTAAAATTTAGTTTAATTATAATAAGAGATAAATGCAGAAATCAGCAACTGGATCTTATACGATCGACCCGTTAGACGATATCGTATCGTGTAATGTTAAACCGCCTTATTATCTAACTCTCATAACTAACAGTCAGGACATAATTAAATCATTCATAATAATTTCGCCGAATTGGGCTGTTATTAAGACGGAAATTCTAGGAACAGTCTTAAACAGGATTACTTTATTGATGATTTTCGCGAAAGCTCAGTTCGTGGGATATTATAAAGTTGGTTGCCTATAATTTAGATGCCATGCCAATTTGATAGCTGAAAATGACAAATAATGGCAATTAAATGTCGACGTAAGCTTGGATACGAGTCAGTCTTTGTAAGTGGTAATCACCAAGTGGTTAAGGCCTCCTAGTTTTAAGATCCGGAGTTAAACTGAGAGTACTTAATTATGTGCGTTTTTTAGCAATAAGCAAGTTCTAAGCAAGCTCTTATAAATTGCAAATAGGAGGTTGAGGAGCTGATGCCTGAAATACAGGTCATCCTAGTTCAGGCATCAGACCGCATTTTAATATTACTAGCGTGTATGTAACTTTGATGTAAACATTGCTGTCAATAAAGATTTATTATTATTTGTATCTCTTTGACTTTCACGGGTCCCAGATGTAACTGGACCCGGTCATTTGGAAGGCTTGCGTG
>DWMR01000228.1:0-14574 GCA_018245355.1 Dalla costala
AGAAGCGATTTCTTCCAGACAACCTTAGGGTACGGAGCCAAAATAATCAGATGTAGATGGCGGAGGCGTGGCGTACTTTTGTATGCTGTATTATAAGATAAGCTGTGTTAAGATATCATCGTATCTTTATAACGTACTTGATCTATCCTGCGTCTGGAATCTCCTTCAAATCATGTTCAATAAGTTCTAAAATCCACTCAAATTAGCACTTGATTTCTTTAATAAAATGTTGTTCGAGGAATAACCTTCGTAAAATTTGTTTAATTGAACTCTGCTTGCTTCAAAACCTTGTTTATATAAATCACTATAATTTTATTTCAACCAATACTCAGTGCTGTTTTTTGATCGATTGACTGGTTATTTTTGTAGGTTCATTAAATTAATTGGAACATACCTACTTCCATGCACTTATAACGACCATAAAATTTTATAAACAAAAAGCAGTAATTATAATCTCATTTGTCCTCTTTACCCACAATTTTGACAACAGTAAATTTTTTAGACCTTATTTCAAAACTTGCTACAATATAGTTGTTATACTGTTGTAGTAGCTGCCGTAGGCGTAGATTTGAATGGCCTTAAATCTGTATGTATGTTCATTGTAAAGAAAACTGCATTATTGTCTTAATTTCACAAACTTAGGTGGTTCCAAAATAAACGCACCGCTTGATTGATTCAACAGACAGTAATCAAAAGGATTAAGACAGGGTAGGCATATCTTCGGCTGGATCAATGAATAGAAAGTATTTGTCAACTGCACCTGTTAATAGTAGTAGGTAGTTTTCTTTACAGTACTGTTTTTTGTACTGTTACTGTTTCTATACTACCTAGTACTAGTTTATAATCAAAAGAAAGCAGCTCCGCGTGTATATTACGTTGGTATAATTTGCATAGGATCCTTTTGGAAAATATACAAGGATAGGTATATAAGGCAGGTTGGTAAGTTGGTATATAATTTTATTTAGACAGAAATCGTCCAAGTATTTCTTACATGTACGGTGTACGGTGTTAGAACACCGTACTAACAACAACAAGTTATCTAGACAGCCATATTATTATAGTTTCCAGTGCTAGTCTAATCTTCTGAATATTGACAAACATTAATACAACAAACAGTTATGAGTACAGGTACTAGCATAGCATGAGTCACAGGTCAACAGAATTACTACAAGTCCTTAAACGTATTTATGCATATCTACCTATTTGTATAAGAAACAAGATTCAAGCAAATAATGTGTGCCTGTGGCGCTATTCGTGTCAATGTTAATGAGCATGCCAATCTAAATCATAAAACTCGCCGATTTCAAGCTACGAACCATAAATTAAAGATTGACTTAGACCCCGCTATTATTAGGCTGTAATGGGTGAGTATCAGATTGACTGCTTTGCTAATTAGACGAGTAACGAGCAGTAAAGGAAATAGTTAAGTTAGTTGAATTTACCAATCGTTATATCACATGAATAAATCCTTATTTATTCATTTGGTTATGTTATATAAACGAGCTGCTGCCCGCGGATTCGTCGGCGTACAAATTTGTTTTTATTCGCAAGTGCTACAAAGAAGATATTTATAAATGATTACTTACTAAGTGATCCTTTTGAGACGAGCAACAACAATGGGTACAACGTGAACGTCTTTTTTATAGTCGAAGTTAAAGCTTCTGTGCATTTTACTTGAACTTACTAACTATGTCATGGTGTTGAATTTCGTCTTGCCATATTAACACTTTATATTTTCCTAGTTTCTAGTTTTTTAATTGGGTGTCAATTACTTTAAACATTTTTTTTAACAATTACAAAATTCTAACATACATATTTCTAAGCATCGTGCGGAAACCTGCATGCCCGAGAGTTTTTAACCGACTTCATTTATTATGTTCTCGAAGGCATGTGAAGTCTGCCAATCCGCAATTGGCCATCTTGGTGGACTAAGGCCTTCCCCTTCCGAGAGGTGATCCGTGCCCAACAGTGGAACATAATTGCATAAAACTACTGCTACTTTCTAAAATTAAAAAAGCTCGAACCAGACCACATGACCAAAATTCGTTATTATTTTTTAGTCCTTAAAGGAGCTTTGTTTTTCATGGTGAACATATAAAGTTGATTATGGTAGCTATATGCTCTACTTCAAATACATAGTTCCTAAATGGCGCGCGACAATTCATAATCTGTTGTGATGTAGGAAGAAATGCATTACGAAATTAAATATTATAATAATACCATTTCCCTTACCAAATAAATGCATGGGAAAATATCTAACAAGTTTCCGACACACCTGCTTCGTTGGTCAGCTCGACCACGGAATCAATGGCGATAATAGCACGCGAAGTGGTTACCTGCAAACCGACCTCGCTGCGCTTCGCCGCACGTGTCTAATAAGCATTAAAATAATTGTGAGCAGCTATAAATAAAGTTAATTACATTAATAGGGCCCACTGTGGCCGCTCGCTTCGCTTCACTGCTTTCGGCTAATTTGCGATGTCCTGTCCAAAGTCACCTGGTTCAAAAACACTACATATCTACTTTTATGCACAATGCACACGTCTCTTGAACTTGGTAAAGTTATGTAACCCCCTACTGAAAAATGATCTTTCTGTTCAAGTTCCGAATGCTTTTATAATGCGGATTAGCTTAGCGATAGGTATCTAAATGTCGCTAGATTAACGCTTAACGCTATATTTATAACGACTGTTCTCGTGTATTTGTTTGTCAGCCTGACTTTCAAAGGCATCTACCGCTTTACCAAGAACATGAAATTTGACTAAAAAGAATACGCAGTTTCTTGACCAAAACGACAAAATCAAATTAAGAATTTTAAATAGGTTCGAAAGAGTAGGTACATGTAAAGGAGGCCAAAAATAGGAGTAATAAATACACCAAATTCGTTTATGGAATGTATAAAATCCCCGAAACATTATAATCTTAACAAGTTAAGTTATTAAAAAAAAGTTATGAGAATACACTTAAAGACAAACCATAAAAGTAGGTCTGCATCACAGTTAAGAATAAAACAAAGCTTCACGTTTCTTGTCTTACGTAATATTTACAAGTGTTAGCGAAAACATTTTATTATCTTAAAATTCACTGTCACAAATTTTTTCATTGCAAAGGTAAAGTTAAGTTAATGTAGTATATTTTAGTACATTTTAGTACATAACGAGTGAAAGTTAGTTAAACGAGCATTACTATAGAAGCTTATGAGTCAGACAAGAGAGTAAGGTGATTTCTCAGATCACTTGCTTACGGAAGTAGGTGATCAATTTCGCAGGTCAGGCCCTGAATGGGCGATCGTTTAATCCGACACAGCTTTACCGGTAAGTCCTTACTCGTCCGGGTGCGGTTACAATACACTATTTTAATTAGCTGCGAGCGTTAACTGTCCGATTCCAGTTTATGGTTTATTTATTGTTGTATGTTATAAATTAGGAAATAACAACGTGCGCATTGATTAGCGCTAACAAGCGATGATAAAGTATTCCGGTTCGAGATATTTTTCAATTCGAATAGATTATGATTATGTTAGATTATTCTAAGCTACAAAACTGAAAAATATGTTAAAAGGAGAGACAAACAGCTGATTTGGTACACACCAATTATCAATTATTACTGAGCTCACGGCAGAGCGCCACGCCAAACCAGCCAGCAGGCCAGTGTGTATTTTTACACGATCAGGACTTAGCCCGTTTTCACAGTTAGGTTTTTGTTTGGGATATAAATAGAAGAAGTGAGGGTTAGATCAATAGTGACAAAAAAATTGTAGAACGTGTAAACTTTAGAAACTAGAAGAACAGGGTATAAAAAAAAAGTTGTTACGGCCTTCAAATACGTTTATTTGAAAAGACATGGAAGACTCATAGTACAAATAAATATTGAATTTTTGTATTAAAACAATTAATAATAATAATTAATAGTATAAATATGTTGTTTGCCTTATTAAACAAAAAATATATTAATCGACAATTAAGAGTACCAACATAAGAAAAAAATAATTGTGAAGTAGTAGGAGTAGTAGTCTTAAATAATAATGAATTAATTAATTACTTAATAGTCTTAAACGTAAAGATTACGTTCCTTTGAATACATGAATATGCTAAAAAATAGCACCTTGTTCTACCTACTCAATCGATTTGTTATTAATTAAGTTTTATCTCAGTATGTACGAAAATAAATATTTTCTCAAACCTCATATACTTATAACCATTTTACTCATATCGAGGTAAACATGTCAATTGAACTCTTTACAGTTTAAAGCTTGTACCGTATTCACAGACTCTACCAAGGATATTAATTAAAATTCTTTCATACTTAATCATTCGGATCATTCATACAATGTGACTTGTATAATATTCCCCCATAGGACCAAGTCTTCACCGTTACAATTATTCTATGCCTTTTATGTCGATGCAATTACTACCGATAACATATAATACTTACATGCATTGCATTGGCAAACTGTATTTGGCAAATAAAAGTATGTGATAGGCAAGTGTTGGATTAATTACCTACTCAAGAAGTGCATTTTAGCTTTCTAAAATCGGAGGGTACTAATGCAGCTTCTGCAAGTGGTGTATTTTTATGTTAATGATAGTCGAACTCCCGAGTAACGACCCAAGTCAACCACTCGGCTTCCTGTAACTTGTCGATGACATATTCGAGTTGGCTTAAGTAGTTGAGAAAGTCGGAAACTTGGGAATCGCAGGTTCCGTAATTTTTAATTCTATGAATTCCATCAGAGGGTGTCTTGTCTTGTCTCAGTATGTCTTGATTCGCAATCAACTATTAGATTTTTTAAATCCAATTTATGAAGTTCCGATCTGACTTCAATCGCTGTCCTTTACTCTGAAATTGGTATTTTCAGCCAATTTCATTGCAATTAAATAAGCATAATACTTAATAAGTGAGGTGCCACATGCTCGTATTCTCAGACACGTGTACGCAACAGTCATTTAATAATCATTTCGGTAATTTATCAGACGCTTGCGACGTCCTTTATCCGACGCCGCGGATGAATTTAATTTGGTTTTAACGGCCTCAGTATTCAGATTTATGTAATCAATCACTGGATTGTTATGAAAGTGTGCGATACGAGACGATTTCTCGGCCAAATTTGCATCATCGCTGCATCGGGGTTAAGTGTGCGTTGCACCCACTCCTGTTATGATAATATATGTCTATTGACCGTCCGTTAAACCTTATGAACAACTTGTTTACTACCTTCTGCAGTGGTTCAAACACCTGAAACTTTAAATATAAATATTCAATTAAATTAAATTAAAACACAGTAGGAACCAATGTCTCATTTAATAATTTCATGTTCATTTAATGTTTCAATTAATAATAATAATATCATCGACTTTATAACACATGTATAATGTATAAGTAACAAAATAAATAACACACCAATCACAATCATAATCTAATACATTACCGTTCTAGACTCATGTCCTATCTGTGTATCATGACAACGAAGTAAGTTTCAGATTTCAATATAGTAAAATGATTAGAGCTTAGAACAAAAGTTGAAAAAAATTAAAGTGGTAATAGTCTAACGCGTATCTACAAAACAACAGTTACCTGATGCTAGAAGAATTCTCCGTACAATGATCGGTTTCACTATTGTGTTATGATTTGAAAGGGTTTAAACGATGTAATGTGAGTTCCGATCCAACTTGCTGCTCGCTTGTGGCAACGGTGTTCAGTGGGTCAAATGGTCAGATGGATATTATTCACTTTAGTAATGCAACAGTAAAGCATTTTAGAGATTAGATACTCAGGTAGAGCTTAGTCACGTAGTCACAATATGCTATGAAAATACATTTGAAATAAATATATTCCATTATACCTGTGGTTCATTGTTTTAACGTGGGTTACTGTAATGTTATAGTATTACATTTATTTATTTTGTATTCGTTTTCAGAATAATTGAGACATGTAATTTTCTTAACCTATTTATAAAGTGTATAATATGCATTTAAAGGTTGTGAATATCTGATTAACTGTCCTCTACACGATTATCCCACATACTGCTACCACTACTGGTACATCTACTACCATAACATCGTGGATCGTTATACTAGCCACAACTATGTATTAAGAAATGTAAAGAGAACACATATAAGTCGATGTAACTATGTGAATTATTGGTGATTAACAATAGATAAGTACTTACTGTCATACTGCTTTGCTCCTAAGTATATCAGCGACCAAGGTCAATGTCGACCATCAATAACAACAGTTCTTGCATAATAACGCCTAATACCGATGGACAAACACTATTTTTTATGGCATTCATTAATATTAAATCTATTACCACGGTACGTCAACCAGCATTGTCCCTTTATATCGGTCGATATCTTGATCCCACACAAGAAACTATAACTAATGATCATTAAGAACCAGCGATCGAGATCCACTACTGAATCGTTAGCCGAAAGAGTGCACGATTTGTTCCTCTGAAGCGACCCGATGCTAACCTAGACACTTATCTCAATAAATGAGCTATTATTTGAGAGAAATCGTTTCACTTTTAGCCGTAACTGATCTATTACATAGCTATATTGTCCTACGCATCAGTCACCCGCAATCTTATCTCTGCATCGTGGGAGTTGGCTACTCGTGATGCAGCATAGATACAGACACTAGATGAATGTGCGTGACTGACTCATGGCTTTACAAAGTTGTCAACTAACAATAACTACCGTATAAACTAATCAATATCTATATGTAACTTTAAAATATTCAACTTAAAGCTCATGTTAGAGAAGCATCTGACGCACTCGTCGCACGCATACGAAGTAGCTCTCTAAAGTCTCGGTAGCTATATTAACTTGGATTAATATCTATTGCTCTATCCTTGACAACGAAGCAACTAATCCTGAGAAGATCAACGGTGTCATTGACCGTACTGTGTATAGCATAGTTGCTACCGTAATACATTTTTTTAGACAGACTGAGTTTTTTATGCGTTCACCCTGACAATGTCATTGACAACTATGAACAAATATAATAGCTTGAATGTAGAAAATTATTATCCGACTCACTTTTTTATGTGAGGCCAGTAGCGTTGGTACTTCAAAGTTCCAAAGTCGTTTGGATTTAAAGAACCTGGATCCACCCCGCAAGCAAACACCATGATTTTAATACTAACTGAACCAAAACAGTCGCAATTGCATCAATAAAGGCCCTCAATAAATAAAATAGCCAAAAAAGAGCTTTATGCGCGCCTTATTTTAAGAACCACATAGCCCAAATCTTAAACGATAGCAAAAATATGCGTACTTATACGGACCAAAAAATTAAATGGTGTGACATTGATAGAATCCTAAAACGGTTCACGTTAATTGTCCGTACGTACAGTGCTAAGTAGACGCAGTGATCAGACATTGGCAGCGACGCGCGGTAGCGGCAGCCCGGCAGCCGTGAGAACTAAGTAATTGATCTCAGTAATCTCATCTACCGCATGATAGCTTCTATGTATTGGCAAGTTATTACACATACTATTAACTCATGCGCCTACTTACACACTATTAGCAAACTTAGTTGCGTAATTTTATTCTAAAGACATCTAATAGCTAACTGAATCTTCTTTTTGACTGGCGAAATTGAGCAAGATAATAAATGCTGCGCTGATAAATGATGCGGTATTAAAGGAACGTGTATATTGCACACAACTTATGAATTTGAATATCGTTTGAGTAACGATGTAAATCATATTTCCGATTCTTCCTCTGGCACTAGGCAACTCTAGGCAACGGTAACTATTTACCATCAGGACGTATGCTTACTTGCCTGTCTATGGCATGAAATCTATCGTAGTGCATCGAAACTATACCTCACTTTATTGTGTAGTGGTGGACTTCCAACTAAATACTCAGGCGAAACGGTAGCAATAAGCTAGTCCATAGTTAAATTGATTAATATACGTTGTCAAATTTTATGTTAAAATAGTCTTTTTGCAGTATCTAGACCCGTCACATCAATGTCCAGATCAGTGCGCTCGTGTGACGGAATAAACCGTAAATACCGAACCAATATTAGTCACCTCGGAGAGTGCATTCACGGATTAGGTCGACTTTGAAGGTTCTTTGCAAAGCCTGATTGGCTTTCTCACACGGTGGCCAGATAAATGCGCCAGATAACTGGCTGATGACTAACCGTACGGTATATCTCCGAGATACCGTCAGATGGTTGATAGTTGATAGTTATTTGAAAATTATGATTGAGTGATACGAGCCTGGAACGGAAGAAAATTGTTATTCTTCATTTATTAATTTTTATTAATTTACTCTTAATTGACCTTACCTTCCCCTACCTTACCTTACCTTACCGACCTTACCTTTACTAGGGATTACAATGGGTGGACACGAGAACAAGAGACTCGCGACCAATAGCAGAGTTGATGATAAAACAAGCGTTATTTGAATCTTTTGTCAATTTGGTTGAAAAACGACTAGATATTGGTAATGTTTTCACTTAAAGAAGGTAAGCCAGTATTTACATATTTTAAAGAATCACTGGTACCTACAGTTTCTTGTATATGCCCACTTAACTACTAATTTTTATGTCAGGAGAGATAAAAGACAAGGTCGATGCTCTTTGGTAGATGTTTCAACACGCAGTAATCAATTGTACAACATTGTAAAGTCATTCTACATGTATGTTAAATGATAGTTGTAGCGAATAAACCTTGAAGCTTGCCGGAAGGAAGCAATAAACACACACACTAGTATTTGTGTGTCCATTTTCTTTAATTTAAAATAAATGCAGCAACGCGGAAACATCAGACCGCAAGCTCGTTGTCTTCAAAGCGTATCAGACCGCTGCACCCCGCTTGTCCGCTGACCTTGTTGCGTTAATGCACCCTAATTTCACCGCTTCGTAAATGCAGGCCGAAAACTGGCACGTCATTTTGTTTGCACGACTTGCCGATAAATTAATGCTGTAAGAGTGGCCGCCAACACGCACGATGCCGGGCGGCGTCTGCGCAAGACGCTTGTCGCCGGCCGCGGCACGACACACGCGGGCGACCCACTGCCAAGCAATCCTTTATTCTGGCGGTTTAAGAGCGAGAAAATCGATGCTACCGTAATATACGAGTCTCGTATTCGTATTTTAAATCGACAGATTGAAAATTTATTGAGAGCACTTCAAGAAAATGTATTCAAGATTAAAATGATAATCAAGTACTTCCGGATGGTAGGTAGAGTATCTATGTGAAGGCTGAAATCGTAAGCTTGATCATTATACAAGAATTAGTTAAATGAAATTCTGAGGCTTCCAATTCAACAGCATTTGTCAGCGGCATAGATATGACACGTTTCTTTCTTCTTTTGACTTAATTTGTCAGGGGTGCAAAAAATTTCAACACAATTCTAACGAAGATGATACGATGCCGTGTATACATTGGTAGTTGCCTCTTTGACTTACACTGCGGACCGTTCATCGTATTTCGAGATCTATTGGCGGGGCACTGATGTCCCGTGTACGGATTGAGAACTGATTAGCGAATGCGATCGAATCTTGGGCCGAAGGGCAGATCGGCGATAAGGCGGCGACGTCGGCAGCGCATGCGTAATTAGAGATAAACAGAAAATAATTGGCCGCAATCACGCGCCCTGGGACGTGCTGGACGGCATGGCTGGTTCAGCGGCGGCTGGCGGAAGCTCCGTAGCTTTCCTTTACTTTTCACATTACAACGAGATGATGATTGTGTTTGCAGTCGG
This sequence comes from Dalla costala, assembly GCA_018245355.1. Lineage (NCBI taxonomy): Eukaryota > Metazoa > Arthropoda > Insecta > Lepidoptera > Hesperiidae > Dalla > Dalla costala. Next base: position 9,723 of record DWMR01000228.1, read on the forward strand.
CCGGGTAAGGTGAAAGACGCCTATACGTCCTAAATTCAAAGATCCGATCTAAAAGTCATCGTTTTCGAAAAAATATTAATTTAATTCGTCTCACTCATAAGACCACCTTTGTTTATTAGAATATCTACGTCTTAACTTTTGCCAGAAGCTCTTCTAAAGCTAAAGCTCTTCTCCATGGCATGTAATAACACTAATGATTTTAATCTTTTTCCCCGTAATTGTAACTGTGTCTTTTAAATGTAATATTGGTTTTGAATGATGTAAATTTAAAGTGTAAAATTCTTATATGGGTCCTGCAACCCGAAATAAAGACATTTTATTTATTTATTGACAGCTTCGTCCGTGTAAAATTAAACTTTTGACCCGACTGCGGCACAAGGAGTTTAATAATTTTCAGAGGTCTTCTTAGTAAGTTCAATTCGTTAGTTTTTAACGTCGTTTATAACTTCATCCATTTATAAAACATACGAGTAGGTACTAAACTAAACTAAAGTAATTGGTGAGTATATTTAAGTAGATTTATGTATACACATGTATATTGCTAACAAAAAGCTTGGTAATAAATTAATAATTGGTATTTTTTTTTTATAACTAACGAATACTAAACAACTAATATTCCTTTTAACACCTAACACTAACATAACATGACATGACATGACGACATGCGCAAGGCAGCGGGGAGCAGATGGATGCGAAGAGCCGAAGATCGGGCTCAGCCTTGGGAGAGGCCTATGTCCAGCAGTGGACTGATGTGGGCTGAAGAAGAAGAAGAAGAGAAGACTAACATGACTAACTAACTAACAGCCCCTTGCAGTTCTATTCGAAGTTTCTCACATATGTCCATGGGCGGCAGCGGTTGGTGGGACTGCTAGCTCGTTTGCTAACCTCATGATATAAATTTTTTTATTTTTTTACTTTAAGGAATACACTAAGTGTAATAAGAATAGTAAACAACTATTACCATAGTTACAAGTTCGAAGACCTCATTCTGATATATTATTTACTTGAAGTAAATTGAGGCCTGCAGCTATTAGCGCCAGCGTTATCGAGATTATTGCATAACTGCTTAATATACCTGTCGAATTAAAATGATCAATAACATCGGGCCAATAAATTATTAACCCATGGGATATTTGCGTAAATACGAAAATGATTTTATTACAATCATTTAAAAATAAATTAACAAATACGTAGGTATTATGAAACTAAATTGATCTGTCAAATCAAAATGTAAATTCTTAGAAGAACGTACATGCAATCGGGGTAACTTTGGCCATCCGTATAACAGTGAGTTTTTCGATGTGCCTAATGAGTTTTCAGGTGTAAAGTTCGGTGTAAAGTAAAAAAAACCCTTGTTTTAACAATGAATTTGTATGCATTTCTTTAAAAATTCAGTCAACATTTTAGCAGATATTTAACATTTTCTTAGGATTAGTAATGTCAGAAGCAAATCCCGGTTTGATATTTATAAAATACCCTGTATTCTACGTAGATTTACTTACAAGCGCTATGGCGAATAAGATTAAAAAGAAACAAATAACGCGACTGCAAGAGCACTTAACTGAAAAAATAAAGCTAGTTCTAAATATGAAAATTGAAAGAGTTTTATTAATACTATTCATTTTCAATAGCGCTACTTAAGAAATATTTAACTAACTAAAAATGTTTTGGTACCTAATTTTATTTAAACATATAATTATTTTTTTCAGTATTTCCTTTTTGACAACACTAAATTGATAACATTATTATGATTTTTATCATGCCTCTAACGAATGAATAATATTAGATTAGCAACTAAGTGCCCGCCGTTTTTTTTAAATTTTAACATTCCGCATGTGATAAAATGTTCAATGATGATCCAGAATTGTGAGCTTGGTTGGATACATTTTCAGAGTCGACTTTAGGTCATTTCTACCTACTAGGTATTAAAAATCTTGTTGAATATTGGACGAAGTTGTAAACAACAACAACAACATTGTTCTATAATTAATTGTTAATGTTTTTTGAAAATTAAGTTACAAGTTTTTTTTTAATACGACGGGAACTTAGTTGCAACCTCATATTTTCCCTGACGTGCTCGATTCGACCTTGTTTTGTTTCACAGAACAGCTATTAGAGCTTTTACAAATAACTTCTATTTTATGAGTACATGTTAACCTTTTTATAGTTTGAGCCATCTGTATAAATAGTGGTATTTCCATAGTAATTATCCTAAAATCTCACAATCCACGGATATGTCAATAATCAGTCACAGTCGTGCAATTTGACGACGATGATGTACCTACGGCTCTGTAGATGGCAATAAATATAAGATTAATAATAAATATAAGAAATATTTTTCGTAATCGTCATACTACCGAATGCTGTAGACCGACTAAAAAGTTGCTGGTCTGCTCGTGATATTATAGCCAGTATTATACTATTCAGTAGCGTCGAAACGCTTCGATTAAAACATAAATATGCAAATGAGGCGACGGACGTTTTAATAGCTTTGTTAGATATCAGGGTAGGTTATTGCGGACGTTTCCAACGTCAAAGCTCGGACAATGTTAAGTGTAGAACAATTTACGAATTTATATGGCTGTTGGAACTTGTTTATTTTTTGCGGACGTGCTGTCAAATTGACGATTAGTAAAGATCTGGGCGCCAATGTTATCATGGAATAATTTTTGGATCTTTAAATATGCAGTTGGACCTAGGAATAATAAATAATTTACACAATTATATTTTGGTATTTTTAATACTCGGTCTTTAATAGTTATATAATGTATATGTTTAATACTTAGTCATATATTCGTATAAATAAGCAGTTTTATCTAACCTTATGGATGGTGCATCAACTCTCCTCGAGAACGCTTTTAAAGTTTTTTTTCCGAGAACCACATGGCTTACTGATTGCACTACCGTAACAATCTTTATTGCATGGGGTGAGCGGTGGTGACGTCAGCCCCTAATTTGAGGTATCAATAAAACAAAAATTGAGAATACAAAGTGGAATACTAATCGGTTTTAGCTATGATTACGACGGTTTTAGGTCGTTATCTCTGTCGATACGTGAGGTGAGCCTTCACTCTCTCACCTCGGGGACGGGCGTCGGATTAACGACACGAAATCGATGTTTGTACACGTCCGACCTCTTCCAATAATAGGAGCTGATCGATCTCCGAGGCGGTAAATTGCCAACTACAGACACACTTGGGAAATAACGAAGCACTATATCATTGTATTGTATGGCTTAAAACGTACCTGTACTTGTACTACAAGCACTTTAATTGCTAGTTACATCAGCCACATTTGTACATGGTTTAGAGTTTAGAATATACATAGTTGGATGTATTATTTTGTTGTTATTGTATGCGAGTTTTTAATTTTGCGGCGGTACGTAAGTGAAATCGCGGAACTCAGTAGGATGTAAATGCAAGCGGAGCGGCAATTCGTCTTCAAGATGTATCGGGTAATGAATCAATCCTGCGGCAGGTTTCTTCAAATATGTCCAAGCACTCAATCCATGGCCGGCGGCGGCGAGCCTTAATTGACATATGCCAGAATGTGTGCGGCTGACCCTCGGGTCATGCGAGAACACAGTTTGTTGCATTCCGCCATTACTTTCGCCAACACACCGCTCGCTAAGCGGTCTTGATTATACTTTATTATGATTTCGAAGCGCCGTGATTAGGTACACAATAGAATAGAATAGCCGGTATTACGTTTTACTCGTGGTTCGTGCTCTACTGAGACTACCTAATTGGTGACGTTTCCTAAAATTATGATTGTGAACTAAAATTATAATTTTGTTTAAAAACTAGAAGAGTCTGAATAAGAGACTCGAAAAAACAGTTGCTAAACAAATAAATATGAAAAGTTTTTTTAAATTTTTAACCGACTAGTAAAGAGCAATGACATACCCGGTTTCGCAGTAAATCAAGTTTAGATAATCTAAATTGACATATTTCGAAGTTATTTTTCAGAAGATCAGTTTTGAAGGCAGTATCCAATAACAGTTAAACTAGCTGTCCCACGCAGCTTCGCCTGCGTAGGAATTATTTTTTCATACAAAGTTAAATACCCCATTTCATCCCGTTGAAATGTATGGAATTTCCAAAATCATTTGCAACTTGGCCCCGTCCCGCCGCGCTGTAATTTTTTTTTGCTCGACTCCTGTGTCGTAGCGTGATGTTAAATAACCTATAACCTTCCTCAAGAATTGGCCTATCAAATGTATAGTTTTTCAAATCTGACTGATCGAATCTATCTTCAGAAATTAGCGTGCGCATGCAACAAAACAAACAAACTGTTCAGCTTTATTCTGTTATGTAATAGATTAAACTTATGATATCTTTCGAATGGAATGTCCGAACTGAATAATTTAGAAGATAATATACAGGTAGGTACTGAACCATTCTTGAATATTAGGTAATTTATTTTGATAAAGATGACCACCAAGGTGCAAATAAAGTGCCTTTTCTAGTGGCAGGATTTTATTTAAGTTTTTAAAATAAAAAATAGTTATTTTTTACTGTAATATAATTGTAGTATTGCTGTCATTAGTTATAGCAGCGCACGCGATGTAAGGAATTTTACAGGTCTTTTATTTACACTTTGGGTTACATTAACCGATATTACATTACATTGGGTACCGAAAGTTTTTGCTTCACGTATTAATATAATGAGGAATAGATAATAAAATAATAATATGAGACAAGTAATTGCCTGTTACATTCATTGTTAGATTACCCCTCGTTTCCCCTTGAAAATTCGACGGAATAAACTTTTTTTTTTTATTTTTTTTTTTTATATCATGAGTCTACACTCATGATATAAAAAAAAAAAACGACCTTGCAGTCCCACCAAC
>DWMR01000229.1:0-14563 GCA_018245355.1 Dalla costala
TAACTTTTTTTTAAATAGTTTTTTTTTTTTCTTATTTTTTTCTCGAGTAGTCATGAGCAGGTCCACCCTCTGTTGAACGATTATCCTTGAATATTGGGACACCCTGTATATATAGATATCCAATCATATAAACTTATTTATTTCATTTTGCATTTTGGTCTCAAAATTATTTGGGTCTGAACATTGTGAAAGACTTCATACAAGAAGTGACCATTTTAGTACTAAGCATCATACAGGTGATATATACGTAGACGTATAGACGAACGATCTTCCTGTACTTGATTCTCATTTTTACTTTGTTGCTGATTTTTCTAAGCCACGATGAACGGCTAGTTAACATAAATGAGCCATTATATTGCTATTGCGTTCACCTACATCGCCGTTGAAAATAGCTAGTTTTGCAGCGAGCATCATATCGCGATTAGGAGTCCAGAAAAATATGAAGCTTTCCTTAAAGCGCACGGTAAGCAAAGTAACTCCACGCTCGTAATCTCTAATGGGGTAGTACCACCCGCTGGTTCCACCGAGACAGGAAAAGCAGCACAATTCCAAAAATACTTTTTTATACTAAAAAGCAAACGTTTGACCGTAACCACATTGGAGAGTAACATTTTAACATTTTGAAATTAGGTACCTACTAATAATAAATTACTAGTTCTTTCTCCGTCATTTCACTATATCATCTCGCGCACTCTCTCTCTCACTCTCTTCTTTTCTTTCTTCTTCTGTCCTTGCTACTATTTATATTTCTATGTTTACCTGTTTTTCTATGGCTGCTTATAAAACTAAACTTACTTACCAGTGTGACCTGTATATTGTATATACATGTGTGTATGTATGTACTCATAAATTTACCTATAAAATTGTGCACCCCTACCCTTTTTCTTCTCTTACACTTGTATTTTCTTGGCGGCTTATTACTAAAGAGCGATCTCTTCCAGATACCCTTTAGTACATATATGATAGTCCAGTACTTTGTACATAGTATCTCAACGGTTGCAGCTATTTCAAAATTAAAGTTTCTTTCTCTCTTCTTCTTTCTTCGCTCGAACCCCAGGGCTTTGTTTATTTTATTTCCGCACGGATAGGACGTTCCTATAAACATAGTCGATATATAATAATTGTTGAAAGTGGCGTGACCCACATCACTGTCAGGGTAATAATGCGCTTTGGCAAAATATTGGGTACCTACAAATTTCTCTTTGCCTCGCCCTTGTCCAAGCTCCACTACCAAGAACATATTAATGTCAATATGAACAGACTTTGATCATATTACCATCTAGTAGGATATACAACTACAACACCTTAGTATGATGTGCAAAAATGTTGAGGTTAGATGCATGTGATTCAGTCACTTTCGTACAAAAATGGGAACATGAAGAAAGACAGACTTATATTCTATTCCTACTTACTACAGAGTACAGACACTCAGATATACACAGTTATACGCATGGTCACATCGCCTGGTCAAGCATTATGATGCCCAAGAGCGGAAATGATCACAGATTGCATTGCATGTTTGTTTATTTAGAAAGAAATAAATAAAGATTATTTATTTCCACCGCCACAACACCATGTATACATAATACAGTGACAATTAAAATAAAGGTTACGCATGAGCTATAGCGCCAGAAAATGGTATTCGTTTAGCGAAATCACGCAGCTTTGGCCGCGGCGCTGATTTTCAGTTAGCCCAGCCGGTGACTCAGGGACGTAAGTGAGGAGATCAACATAATGAGGTGTTTAATTTACATCAAAATGCCTTTAATAATAAATGAATAAACGCATACACACTCACACCCCACACTAGGATTCCCTGTGTTGCGGGTGGCGGACACACAGAACACAACACAATAACACCCAAGACCCGAGTACAAACCCGGAGATCGAACCCGGGACCCACAGCTCGTCAGTCAGAGTCACTAACCAACGCGCCACGGAGTCGTCAACCCTGTCATTTTATTTGTTTTATTTTATTTATGTATATTGTTTGGCATGGACGTAATAAAAAGAGCGGACGCCGCCTCAAAGTAATAGCTGAAGCACCCGTAGGGGTCCAGCTCGCTAATACTAACAAGCCGGCACGCACACATTCACATTATAGTGGTCCAGCCGCCCGCCATTACGCATCGAAGCGCACACAGAGTTACGCCGCCGCCATTGCGGTGCTTCAATAATTTCGTAACGAGACTCCGTCCGCTCTTTTTATTACGTCAATGGTGACAATACTGTTATTGTTAGTGGGTACTTACGAGTTAGTAAGATTCATAAGAATCTTCACAATCAAATTGCTCAATCAGTAAGTAAACGACGCCGACGTTTCAATTTTATCTTGCATTAACGATTGTGTAAACTTAAAGCATTTTTCTTACGAAATTATAATGTAAGACAATCGACGTGTAGTGTCCTTGGTACTTAGGTATTTAGTTTTTTGTTAGGTACTCATTATTTTAATGTCACCGAATCGAATAACGATGTTTTTATAATGTTCATGATGAAACGAGTATCAAAAATGCCATTTCGAGTAAAGCTCTATTGAATGTGGCGAGTCATGGGTTGGGTGACCGCTAATAATCACATTTTATAGTGTTTCTAGAAAGGCAAAGGCATGTGAAATGGTTACGAGCTTTTAAATAACTGTGGCTTAATAGTTTAATACATTTTTTTTACAATGCATGTCCTGTGGTCTGTTTTCTGTAATGTGTGCTGCCCTCTCTCTGTTGAATAAAAGCTGCATAGCCATCTGCCGTGCAAGAGAAACATTTAATTTAGTCTTAAGTTTAACATTACGTAAGTTAATTTTGTGTTGAAGATCTGCAACCGCCAGCATTGCAGCGTAAACGAGCACAGTGTCGCCTTCCAAACACTTCTGTACCTCTCAGTACACACCCCAAAGCAGAGTCCGGTGTAACACCTTACTGCACTGGATTTGGGTACATATATTATTATCTCAGTGTACATTTCAAAAAGTATTTGTCGCAATAATTTGTTGGTAGATTCCACGTAGAGCCATTAAGATTTCGAGAATTCTACTTAACACCAGTGTTGCCAATAGACATTCTAAAATGTACTGTGCCAGTAGAGCCATTCAGCGTTTAGTTTTAATATATAAGTGATACTTTACGAAATCGATACCTATTAAAGGTTATATTATGATTTATTTTAATTTTAAACAATGTATTGTCTGTACTTACACCAAACATGACACACACAAAAAGGTCCTGTTGTTCCTAGAATAATAGAAGTGTTGGTTACTATAATCGTATAAAACAATTCAAGGATAGCATACAACTCAAACTAAATAAATTTTCTTTTTGATCTGACTTGAAATGCGGCTAATAAAGCATTAACCGTTCTGGCGGGCCAAGAGTCGGCAATTAGAGAGTTTTCTTTTCACAAGCGATAAGTTCGTTAAGTAATAGGGTTCATTTTCAAGTCGATGAAGCGCATTCATTAATCAACATGGCGGTACTTCCGGCCGACGCGCGACGTCGCTCGCCGCCGGAAAAATGGTTTATTTCTAATTGTTTTGATAAAATAAACATAGAACGGCGATTAGGCAATATCGTTAATCATAAGTGTTGATTAATTTGTTCATCCTGTTATCATTTGTTATGTGAATGAGTAAAATTTAAGGTAAAATTATCTATACAAACAATAGAAACCGGTTTAGTTGTTTATCAATGATAAATTATCGCATTTGCCGGATACATCCAACTTGTTAGTAACAGTATCTATGGCCACATCCCCAGATGCACTACGTAGATATGGATAGGTAGTATATATCCGTATCTACGTTACAGTATTTACTGCTCGAAAACAGAGCAAAATTTAAGCTATGCTGACTCCATAACGGACGGACGGTTCGGTACAACGTTACTTTAGTAACATATACTTACATCAATGGTTGTACAACTATGCATAAAATAGGTGAAGATGCGTTGTTACGTTTGTACTCAGTGGATAATTTAATGATAATAATTTAATACAATGAATATTTTTCATAGTTTTTGAACGGTTAGCGCCCTAGAGTGCCAATGCGTTTTACCTCATGAAAATTAAAGTAACGATGTCAAAATAACTTGACTTGACTAGCGCATATTATATACCCTTATGATTTCAATGGCGCTGTTATGAAAATCATCAGTATTACGGTAAAGAAAATAAAAAGCAATCAATGAAAGTATTCCGATACATTACTGCTACAGGTAGATACGATCGCTCAGATCAACGTCCGAGCAATCACAGAGGTAGGTACTTATTTAACCATCTCCAATCTGTATTCATTATATATCTATGTAGTCATCTTTTAATAAAAATAAAATAAAAAAAATTAAGTTACACGTACAGTGTACAGTACACACTTACAGACACGTCAAGCTTATAAACCCGTCCTTTTGCGTCGGGGGTTAAAAATTAATTCAAGCATGAGAACCTTAAAATAACAGGTGCCTCAAACTCTATCCCGTATTTCCTGCATCAATCAAACAATGAACGAGACAACAGTGAGTGCACGAGTGTTGGGTATAGGGGCATTCAATTCGTAAGCGAAATTCAAGAAAGGCGTAACAAACGTTTTGTAGTTAGAATCGATGTATCCTGCAGTCCTGTTGAAGAATAGGACGTTTACTCAGACAAGCTACCGAAACGAAATTTATTACAGATTACAAAATTACGGCTAATCAAATCATTTACATAGTTGCCATTATGACTATGAATAAAAAAAAATCTCAATCTTAAAATTGAAGCTTGACATGGCAAATTGATTATTTATCTTAGGCCAACAATGAAACATAATATCTTGTTAACATTTTTATTTCCCTTTAGATAAGCATTCAGTAAAAGTATCGTTCATAACACGTTGAGTTTCCTAATGATTAGTGCGCATTATTCACAGTATCCGAGCACGGGGACAAGTCCGAGATCAAAACGATATCGTTAGCGTCACGGTCCGTTGATCACAGCACAAAATTAATTTAGGTTTAAGGCGGTGAGACGAATGAACACGTTTATATTGGGATATTTCTAGCGCTTGTGATGCGGCAACTTGTATTCATAGGCACATCGCAGTATCTGTCGGCCCGTCGAATACGGCTTCATCGGAATTGATCTGTAAAATTGATTTCTATTCGCTAGTGACGAACAAAGGCAGCGGCGACAGCCTTGGGCCAGCTGAATTCTATTACTCCTAGCTACGATTGTTGCGCTGTAATTGAAGCGATTCACACAAAACGCCCAAACCAGAAAGTAAACATTTGAATGACATGACACGCACGACAACCTTTAAACGGAATTGAAAGGACGAGAAATTGAAAGCACAATGTATTTGCTGGGTTTTTACCAAGAATCAACCAATTACGCATGTCGTTAAAAAGTTCAATGTACTTACCGAGGTCTTAACTAAGAATATTACATTGAATACTTGGTATCTATATCTATGAATACAACATTTCTTCGTTTTATTTCTTACTAGAGGGTGCCCGCGACTTTGTTTGCGTGAAATGTTTCCTTGGAACCCTTGGGGTACAGACAGACAGACTAATATCATTTAAGATATTTAGGTAAAACAAAACCTACTCGGTAAGTAAATTGTATCAAAATCCGTTCAGCTGTTTCTAAGCCTACACACCCGACAAAAAACGCAGATAGACAGACAGAGGAAGATTATAAAAACGATTATATATTACATTGTAACTAGAACGGAAAAAGCATGTTCCATTGATCTATTGTCCTTCATTTGAATACCACAGAGAGACTCAAATTTTATTTTTTTGCATTTTTACAACACTTCCCAGTGACTCCGAGCGCATTACATTTGGTTTTTAATACAAACTTTCACCCCCTTGTGTAGCCTTTTGAAGTCCTTTTACTGGGTTCTCGCTTTCTATATAAGTACCAAATTTAATAATAATTCATTATTTCAACCAGCCATCCATCCAACAAACCTGTACATATTTCTTTACAAAAGCTTATAAAAACATTGGTAACGTAGACTACAATGTAGGTACAATAAACTACTTGTATCTACCTACATTGCTCTGGTAGACAAAATATCTAAATCCAAATCACGAAGATGTAGACTTGAAAAGGAGTTCGAATTTAAGAACAATGGGTTGGAAATTGCTTTCCTGTGGATATGTGGGGCGGCAAACCGCACCGTTGCTAGTTTCGTCCGCTCGGACGTTCGCTCGTCCATAGTGCCGCTAAACTTTCTCTAATTTAGAGAAAACCACGAGTCGAGGTTGCAAGGTAAGGTACCTAAGTATAAGTGTAATTACTTACATGGCCTTACTTGATGAATATATTCATATCTATGATAAATTAGGTTACCAACGCAGCATGCATGCATTAATGCATATTGCAGCCAACCCGACACAAGGCAGCTATAGTTAATTAGGTATTTGTGAGAGATCGAGGATCCACAACCTCTTAAACGTCAAATTGTATTTATATGGAAACGGTTATGAAGGCAACATTAGAAGGAAGACATTTTGTATCATTGCATTTAAGATAAACTGAGAGTATTTAAGATAATTAGGTATAAATTATCGTACTATTAAGACCAGTCTAGTCTAAACAAAGTTGACAGTAGACATCATAGAAAAGATCAATATAATTTGTAGAATTTGTAAACTGATGCATGTTGCTTAGACTCTTTTGATGTGTAAAAATTAATAAAATCTTCAATTATTAACTGAAGAATAACATAGTCGTTTTGAATGCAATCTTGAAATTATTATAACAAGGCTGCGTCCTGCGGCCTCCTACACTGGAATACTTGAATGGTCTTTTCCATGCATAATAAAGCCGCATTAAACGGTAATTAGTTGGAGAACAAGGCGTGGAATATTAATGATAATATAAAACATAAACATATCTATTAATACATTAGCAGACCAAACATTTTTAGAGTTCTATTAAAAATTTAAAATTCTAAAGTTCACAAAGGTAAGATAAGATGAGCGGGGGACTTGTATCTCGGAAATTTGTTGGAAAATCCTGTAGTGAACATACCACCATACCGTAGTTCGTTACAAAACAATTTATGTGATACATCTCAACCTTTCCAAGACTTAACTAATCTATCATTCTATCAGTTTGGTCAAGTTTGATTACAGGTTGGTTACCAGTACCTACTTGCAGCCTTCCATACGTTGATCACAATAAAAAGTCAGTTTATCAGCTATCCAGTAATATTTTTACTTATCTATTCATAAGATATAACCCTCCCGTATTACTTTTATTCATTTTCGAATGCGTTTACACTCATAAAAAGTCAAAGTAAAATATGAATGCTTTTTGAAAAGTTTGTAGGATATCAGTGGCTGGCTGCAGCACGCCGCGGTCAATGAGTCAATGGATCTGTGAGGCTGCGAGCGGCTTTCACCCAATAAAACCAGCACGAGTACCGCGCTTGCATGAAAGGATTTTATAGTTTAAATAAGATCTTTTTATTGGCACTTGTATGTTGATTTATTCACTACATTGCCTTCAAAGCTCGCTTGTATTGTAAAGCGGCAAAGGCGTGTTGATTCGTGATTGTGAATGTTCGTCGCGGCGTTTTCACTGGAACTCGCATTCGTTTTTTGTAGTACGCGGGTCTGCAGGATGTAATCGTATTCGTGAGGGACTGCCATCGTAAATCTGCCTAGACCGGAATGGGTTACACAGCATTGGCTCCATAAATTGTCTATACATAGTTTACGATGCACTCAGAAAGGAAACTGGCGAGAGTCGCGTTCCCATACTCAGATTGAACACTTGAACTTTGCCAGCTACTCCGTGATTTATTAAAGTAAGTTCCCTGCTGTTAAGTATCCTTTTAGCAAAACTAGATTTGTATTTGAATTTGGTCTTGGCTGTTTCGGCATCTGAATGTCGGTCGAACTGCGTCAAAAATAAATCTAGTAACTAGGATAGCACTTGCACTTGCGCGCTAAAGCTCCCGTGCGTTAGCGGAAAATCCTACTAATATTATACACACGAAAGATGATGTGGAAAAGTTGATGTGGAAAGGTTACGTAAAGGAAAGGAATGGTTGAGGCGGATGTTTGTTACTAAAAAAAACTGTTTGTTACACTACTCAACTCAGCTCTACTCTCTCTCGTACTCTAGCGTGAAGAAGAGGTGTGTGCACCTAAATTACTGGTAGGTACCTACGGAAGTTGGTGATTGATCTAGAACAGTTTTATGTTCAATGAAGTAGGTAATGACATCAACCGCTTGTCAAGTATCAATTGTAAAGCATGTCTTAATAAATTGAAAGTTATTAAAGGCATTATTAAAGTGCAGCGGCGCCAGGCACTGTTGGTTAAACAGCGAGTTCATTCTATCAGTCACGTACCGAGCTACTTTCCGCATTATCTTGTAGGTACTCATATGTTCTGCCTTTTACACAGTTATGACACATCTATTTAACTTTTAGTTTTATGCAAATGTTAAAACTATCTGAGCAATTATTGTCTGTTTAGTTTAGATTACATTCATCTTATTCATCTGGTCTCATTAAATGTTTTATCAAGCCATGATTAAACGGTGATGGGAATCAACAATTATTTTTACGTCGCGTTCCTGTACCTATCTTACTACCATTATTTAATTCGTAAATTGTAAAAGATCTTAGGAATTCTAATGCAATTTAAAGAATGCGAATTGTAAAAGTAAACGTTGATGCGGGTAAGCAAATGGCAAAAGTAAGATCTTTCGTGAATGTTAAGCAGGTTGAAAGCTATTTCCACAGGACTAAATCAATCAAAGCGGCTGCCCCTCGAGCCTTATTGAAATGCAAGGGATCCATTTATTACTCCGCATTCAATTTTACCAAGAAAAATGTTCTACTTACAAAAACAAATTTATTTTACAATTATTGATGTTGTCTATCGGTTCCTATATTACTGGAGCTAAAATTACGGATTATTCTAAGCCCATTTAATTGATTTCACATTACATATACCAATCCCCATATTCCTACCTCTTAAATCATGTGGGGTAATTAACTTAATTAATAGAATATGAGTATGATAAAAAAATTACCAACCAACATAATGATTTTAACGAATCTACTTTAATAGCTCCATTAACGTCGACGACGGGATAAACTTTATCGAGAGATAATTTGATTATAAAATATAAAGGTTTTATTTACTGTTTTTGGATAGACCTATATAAATTTCTGTATTCAGTAGTTAGTGTAGACAGTAAAATACCCTGATATGGTTGGGGATTTACTATTGTATAATAGTGTAGCGTAGTTAGATCATAATTCAAATTTAAACATTATATGGTATGAAATACCAAGTTTTACAACATAGCTTCGTATACCGTCAATTGCATCGTTGCAGTAAAATATTTAGGTCGTCTGTTACATGAAACATTCATATAAACCCATATGAGTTTCGTGAGAAGTTATTACAGCCACGTCATTTTGCTATTTGCAACTCTTGGAGTGATCTCACGCCGCAGGAGTCACCAGACGCATAAAAGATATAAACGTCATTTACAATTAAGCCGTATGGCATTATTTCAGAGTTTAAATTTCATTTTGTTGATAATATGTGAACATTTACAATTACCATTTCTTTAAATTGTCATAATAAATTACGGCTTAGTAACGGAAATCTTTTGATGTGTTGTGCGTACGAGCTACGAGCAAAAAATAAAATTTTATGAGAAGAAGAAGAAGAATATGAGAACTGTGTTTTTAAAAGTAAAGTTAATGTTTTATTTACCAAGCGAATTAGCTTATTCGCTTCCCAATTTAACTTTATTAGTGTAATGACTGCATTATAGCCAGATTCTTGAATCACATCGTTGACCGCTAAGCAGTCGTTTATTTTCCTTCGCTAGGAATGTTCATTTTGTCAGAAAATGACACAGGATACAAGTTGCTACTTAAAGCCTGCAGCCGTTTTAACTGTATCGTTTCAAGAATAAGTATGATTTTCCCGTGTTGGATAGAACGTTAGCAAACGTTAATAAGCATAAGTCATGAACGAACGTAATTTGGTCGGTGATGGTAATCAGTGGCTAGGACGAAAGCGGCAGACCCTTCTCACCGATGCGTAGCACCGCAAGCCACAACTACTAGTAGAAGCGCCCTTAAGCTGGAATGAGAGATACGAAGCATGACTTCACGTACAAATTCGTGTCCGACCACAAGGAACAAGCTCTGTGGTTGTGAAATGGAAGTGGTGCGGTGTGGCTGAGCTAAACCTTGTACTTAAATAAACTGCCTCGCATTCATTAGAGTTTGGAGAACAGAACGCAGGCGATGTAAATAATAGTTCCCAGCTTACTAGTGTGCACTATGCACCGAAATATATTTAACATTTGCTTTCAGGATTTGCTGTGATACGCGAGGCGCTTGTTGTTTATTTATTTGGGGGATTAAACATGCAGTTTCCGCGAATAGTACGAGCAGTACGGCCTCAGTGGTTTCTACTTAAACTTTGCTAAACGGTCAGCTTCTGAAAGCCTTCTGAACTTTGGCTGTATTTTGCGCTTCGAACTTTGTATGTTGAAATAATATTACTATAATATGTTTATCTATTATCCATAAAGTTTATTACAGGTGGTAAATACTTTGTGCAGAAAGTTTGTGAAGCTGACAGATTTTTATGAAAATATTAACGTGGCGGCATGACTTCAACAAAATTATTATTATTTATTACATTGTAGTTATGAAGTAAGTTTTTAAACATTTTTGTACTTATATTATATTTGTAATTTTTATGTTGGTACTCGTATATCTCGTCAAGACGAATTGTGTGACTCCGAAAAGAAGACATCTTATGTTCGGCGTTGAGGTTTCAATCATCGAATTAGCTTAACCCATGTGCCAATTTTCATTAAAATCGGTTGACAGGAAGTAAGTGGATCTATTTTCCCATCCCTAAGATGGATCTCGAGACAGTCCAAAATCAGATGGGACTAAAGTTGTCATCAAGATAAATTAAATAAGCCTAAGGACGTGTAACTGCCGTACACCGTTGAGAAGTTGGCTGAAACAGTTTTAGTAAATAAATTATCGTGAGCACAAACGCCAGATATACCAATTTACGGTCCCAATAAAATTGTTTTGAGTGCTCATCAAAACATTACTGGCAAATAAAGGGGCAATTTGTACCTCGATACTTGCATAGTTAATGTGTTTATTTTGGATGCACCTAATCAGTTATTTACTGTCGCATACTTTTGCTAAGCTATGCTTAATAGTTATTCATCTGGCGAGGCTCTTTTAGCTAGCCAGCAAAGCTGTTAAGGCCAGTAGGGCGAACAGCAATTGTTCATTCTATTGTGTTGTGTTCTGTGTGTGTCCGCCACAGGAAATCCTAGTGCGGGGGTGTGAGTTTGTAAGCGTTTATTTTATTTATCATTAGTATTCGAAAAACAAAATATACTTAAATATGGTTGCTTGTAAACCATACTTGATTCTTCCACAATTATTAACATGTTTGTCTATATCAATTAATTGTTTGTTACCTTAATAAAAATAAACAAATTACTTATTGTGTAGAATAAATAAAAATAATCAGAATTTCGTTACAATAAAGTGTATAGTTTTTTATTAGTGTAGATATGCTTACGCAAATATTACAGCGTAAGTAAAAGAAATACTTACGTTGGAATAATGACAAAAAAATATTTTTACATTTTGTACTTAGTAATATATTATTGTATCTATAAGTTTTACACAGACATCAAAATGGAATTGAATTTAAACATAAAACACCGAAACTTTTCACATTAAAAACTTTACCCACGATTCCCAAATGATTGTAAAGCTGCGGGATGTCAGATGGCAGCGACAATATATCAGGTTTCAATGAATAATTGATCGCTCCTATTTCGCTTGAAATCACAATATTGTTAATGCATCACAATATCATACCGCACTGTGTATTTTTTTAAGTAAATCGAATTTGACTGAAGTTGACTTTCATACCTTAACATTAACGTTAAAACGTAATACTTAACTATTACTAATGAAGAAGCTAACTGTAAATGTTTTTGATTTTTCATATTATTTAATGTAGATCAACTTATTTGAAAATCTACCCTTATGTGCTGAGGTTTTTATTGAAAAGAATTAGGGTTAGAACTACAATTGTGTTCAAGATTTTCATTTCAGCTTTATGTGGCTGTATAGTTTGTCACTCACTTGCTCACTACACTGCATTACACTACACAAGGTTTGAGTCACACTAGCTCATACAGCTCATAAGAAGATGAATGCCCTAACCTTGCTATTAGCATAGCCATTTCAATTAACCCTCTGTTATCAACTATGACCAGTCCATGTGACATTGCACTAAGCGAAATCCCGACCATTTCATGTAGTATTCCATATAGTATTTGCATATAGATAAACGATCATTTGGGAATGACATTCAATTAATACTGTTGATGAATCATAGTATGAGATGTGAGGGTGTAATCGATCGGGGGTTAGTTAGTGTATATTAGGTATGCCTTATTATAAGGCTTTTTTATAATTTCACCTTATTAGCCCTATTAAGCAGCATGGCAAAGCAGAGAATGAATACGGGAAACGCTAACTGATTGAGTCTCTATCTGAATGTCCTATAGGTTTGTAAAATTAAGCACTACATACACATAACATAGGTTAATCTAGTGTATTTAAATGATTAGACACTTTAAAGGGCTGTAATGTGATGGATGTAAATACACGAAGTAATATTAACACCACTGTGTATTAATATGGTAGATACCTTCGATTAATCGGCTCATTTCGGGTAGTTTGAAGATATTTTTAGTGGATATAATGATATCAGTTAGCATAATGATAAGGATAATATTGTAAAAAGCGGATATAAAAATTGGTCTCGAAATGAATCTAATTAATCGAAGACTATTTTCACACTACTTTGTGTGTAACGAATCCAGTCTGCTAAAGAAATATTTGAGCATTAGCTAAATACAAGTATGTACCTACATTGGCATTAGTTATAGACTGCGAAGTCAAGTAACAGGGAGGATAGCTCGATAGTTACGATAACTTGGCCCACTATCGAGTTCTCGGCAACGCTGTCATTGTTTAATAGGTCATCATTTCTCATTCTAATCTCAACACACCTATAACTCGTCGTAGGAACTGGGGTAATTGTAATGTTAAATAAATTAGTAGCGTTAATAGGTGGTATGGATGTAGCCGCGTGGTTCAGACTTCGGCCTCCTATTTGGAGGGTCCGGGGTTCAAATTCCAAGTCCATATGACTTTTTTTCTATATTATGCGCGATTTAAGTAATAAAACATCATCTGCTTTAATGGTAAAGGAAAACATTGTGATGAAACCTGCATGTTCCTAGAGTTTTCCAGAAAAGGCGTGGCGCCTCAAAGGCGTGTGAAGTTTGTCAACCTACACGTGACCAGCTTGGTGCATCATGGCTTAACCCTTCTCATCCCTAGAGATCTCCTCTAGTGGGCCGGTGATGGGTTGATGATGATGATGGCTGTAGCATTAAGTATAAATTAGTAAATTAACATTGGTTTTGCTTTTAGACTAGACACATGGAGGGACAGACAAACAGACAAAACTTTAATTCAGAAAGCCTTACAGGTATTGGTCACTAATTAATTTCTATTTATTTGATCTCTAGAACGGATTAGATTTGAATTCTAGAACTAGGAATGGTTCTCAGGCTAAAGGGCGTGTGCACTGTGTGCAGTGTGCCAATCCAAACATGGTCCAAGCGTGGCGGACTTTAACGCTCTGATTTTCAGAGGAGACCCGTGTTCAGTGGTTAGACGGTGATGCGTTGTTTTATTACTTTAAATAGTATTTCGATATGAAGTCGTGAAATACTTGCTTATCATTTCCGTCAATTTTTTTTATCAGTCGTTTCTAATTAGATAGCTTTTGAGTGTTAACTGTAGAAGCAAAGGGAGTAATCGGTTCAATTTGGCGAGGATATTGCACCGATAGGTTGATCCCAGCCACGGCAGTGCCCGTCGTTTCCTTTTCGCTTTCATTAACGACACGCCACTCGTTTTATTCTTGTTTAGGTTGCAAATTCTCTCACAGTTCTTTGTCTCATTTAGCATTTATTTACGGCGTATTCAATTTAAATATCTCCCCTTTCCCGTTTTATCACCGTAGGAATTGCTCGACTTGCTCCACTCTGTTTTATTTAAATTTGTCAGTCTTGCTCTTATTGCTCTTGCCACGATTTTATTTAATTTAGAAACACTGTAACAACGTCCAATTTATTGAAGTACTACATTATTTTTGGTCAAGTCCAAATCTTGTTTTTTACCTAACACATCAAACTTTATTCCAGTCAATTTAAATAGAAGATCAACATAATTAAGAAGGTTGCGTGAATTATCAACCAACGGATGGTAATCAAACAAGAAGAACAAATACAACTCTAATTAATCTCTTCCAATAAAAACAAGCGGTTTGTGTTGAAATAAAAAACAGCTTTGAGCATTTCTAAATGTGATTCCTTTTTACATGTAGGAGTATACGTTTTAGGTTGTAAAGTGGTGTAATTAAAATTTTAAACTTCTATTAGGTAAGAGCGCAGCGTGCGGCGGGAC
>DWMR01000230.1:0-14549 GCA_018245355.1 Dalla costala
CTCGCAACAGTCGCAACTTATACTTAACAAAACTTTTTATTAAGGATAGACAGAGCGGTCTACAAAGAAGACTGGTCGCAAAAAAATCTGTGAGTGCTGGTCAAATTATTTCCTAAAGTTGAGGATAGTCTCCTAAGACCGTTTTTCCGTCGCTACAACGGTTGAGGTACCTACTACTCGTAGTACTGTTGCTGCCCCATCTCAAAAAATCCACCCTGTATATTAATTGAAATTGACTCATAGTCATTACACAAGCGTTGGAAAGGCGAGAAATCGAAATGCTTCACTCAGTAATTGAATTGTAGCAAAGTTAATCGAATGTCAATGTACCGGCGCTGGCCAAGCGTCACTCTACCTCGGAGGAAAAAGGTCCTCCGAGTGGTGTATTGATAAAGTGATTGAAAGCGGTCTATATTGATAGATCAATTAGTTTTGCATAATTGAATCTTTTATACCGTTAAACATTATTTTGATCGGCTTCGTGCATTGAGTTTTTAAACTTAAAGTTACTTATTATACCTTTTAGATATGAGAATCGACTCCCGTTTCCGATAGTTGGATTAACATATCGTAAGTACTCACATACTGAAACCAAGAAATAAAATGCTTGGTAAGGATTATCTTCGTATCTATAACGATGCAGTTAGTAGTTTCTGCAACGAAGTACTTAAGTATAACCATAGGAAAATTTTGTAATAGTTATGATTATATCACAGTATACATATCTCAAATTTAAAGCATTTAAGTTTTAAAAGGATTTTGACCTATACTATACTATATCTACTTGTTTACTTGTAATATTATATAACTTTTAAACAATTAGTAACTACTTACTTAGTTAACATTAAGTACATCTTAATTAAATGCTGTCTTCAAAGTTACCTACTACATTTTTCTCATGTACCACATTAAATTACCCGCTTATATTTACTTACTATATTTCAATAAATATCGAAATTATTAATAAGCATTAATAAGTAAGTATGTAATTAATTTATTAAATAGTTTTTTGAGTAAATATACATTGCGTGGTTGGAACGTTTAGGTACTGGGTGTTTGTTTTTCAGGATTATAGGAGGATTTTGTCGGGATAGTTAATTAATTCAAATAAATGGTTTGTGTCCTTATTTCTAAAGAATTATAACCTACTTACTTGGGTATTTTTAACTAAGTAAAAAGGGATGTCGAGATACTTTTAATTTTGGATGCTTGTACTTCTAAGTATTGGTAGGTATTTACCGCATGCATCTTTGTGATTGTCCAACTTTAAAAAAATAACAAAGCTTTCATTAAACTCTTGATATCGATAATTTTATCTGTATAATTAGGTAGGTACGTAGAGGAAATTGGAAATGCAAATTGTGAGTGTGAGTTTAGAAAATTGTAGTAATAACGTACCTAAATCAATAATTATGTTTCCTTCGAGTTTGTAAAGGAAGGTTATATAAAATGTTGCATATTTAAGTTAACAGTTAAATGCGACAATGTTTTGTTAATTGAGTGGATACATAAGTAGACTTCTTTAGGTACCTACAACATCGTCTACTAATTTGCCAACAAAAATCTATAAACCTGGCAGCTAATTCACAGAATTTTAAAATCTGTTGTAATGTCTTCTGACGATTATGACAAAATTGGATTTAAGCTTTGAATATTACAATATTTTTTAAGTTTCTTAAGTAAGTATATTTAGATAAATATCTACGATCAAAATTAAATGTGTAGGTAATGCGTAGTTTGAAGTGGTAGGTATAAAACGTTACTTTGTGAATGAATGCGTGCATCCGTGATATACCTACAAATCCCAGATAGGTATTCTAAGTAGGTACTTCATCTTTTATATTATGTTAAAACTTAAGAACAATCAGTGTAGGTACCTACTTCTTTCTATTGGCGTCGTAGCTAACGGCTTTATTGAAAGAATTTGTTTAAAATACTTGCCTAATTAATTAGTGTTAAAAATATAAAATTTACCAGCTCGTTCACTGTTGTTAATGCTGTTTGACAAGATATTGTACATCACGATGTTGCAAATTTGTATTTATATTGTGATACCGTTATTATATAGATTAAGGACCACGACAGACAACAGACAACCCGCTTTTTAGTTGGTGTCTGAAGCTTACAACACAGCAACACACAAGCTTCAAAACATACCTATAGACATGGCAAATATTATCCGTTTTAAAATACACAATTCTGAAGCAATAATTATTTGTTAGGTATTTAGGTACCATTTTTTTAAAAGCGGTACCGTGAAGTATAACGGTAATTTGAGCAGCGCAGTAACATGCTTTAGTGCTCTCCCAGCAGCACACGTGCCAAACATATTTGTTGAGCCTTATACCTACTATACATTCATATCCTCATCAATATGTGCTTGGTGCCCAAATTATGTGCCCAGTGGCCAAAGGACCAATTTTAACCAACTGAAAAGTCGGTCGTCTGGTTGAGTTAATGTGCTTCCACAGGTGAATTGTTGTTACTATGCACAAACTGTTATCAGGCGTTTGCTTTAAGTGTTCGTTATTAAGTTTAAGTTGTTTAAGAGTAGTGTTAGAAAATTATTACACCAAATAAAAATTATAATTGTTCGCCTTCTTAAACGGTTGAATTTTGTTTTTTATTTCAACATTTTTACCTTAGATAAATTTTAAGATCACGTACACTTACCAGACTGGAATCAGGATAATACCTAAGTAGTACCTACTTATGCACCTCTCGACAGTCTTATTCGAGGTTTGTTACGGATGTATATGGGCGGCATTGGATAGTGGGACTGAATTCCGATAATGAATAAGTATAGGTTATAGTTTTATCTTATTAAATATAGGACTTAAGTTTAGCAAACAGCTTGAAGTGCGATCACAGACACCCTTATAGACAACTCAGACCAAAGCACAAAATTACCTTGTTTTATGGTTTTTAGTCTAGTTAGTTATTTGTTAATAGAAATATTAGTTGGTAACTATTCGTTAACTCTTGGAGTCCGCTCCAGGCCGCATATAATTTGCTACACTCATTCAAAATAAGTTATTGATTTTGAGGATGACCTCAATTTGGTCCGTTGTCATTATGACCCAGTTGAACAAATCGCAGGGTGAAAATGAATGTTTTTTCATCTACGACACTTGTAATATTTTGTTTTCAACGCAATTTTAATTAGGGATTTACCAAAATAGGTATAAAAGCTCAAATGTAACTGACTTTACATAAACCAACCGCAACACAGGAAATCCTAGAGCAGGTACTTATTCGTTTGCATATTTATTATTTATTTACATGAACAATGTTAATTTGAAACTTCATTGAATGTCATCATTGCCATCGTGACATTGTGAATATTAAATAAGTAATGAATAAATTATGCGCTGATTGTGTTTTTCACCGACACGGATTACTTAAATCGTTACGAGTACCTACTTATGTTATTGCAGCTGTATAATTGTAATCTTAACAGAAGTCTAAGAAAAGCAGAAGCTTGAGCCTTGAGCAACTAATACTTTCACACACCCTTGGCAATAGGATGTCGGGGGTGGCGGACAAAAAAAATAAAATAATAATATGATAATAATATAACCACCCCAAACTACTAAGACTTGAGAACGAACAATCAAGCCAATCGGCAATAAAAATCGTGTTCCATAGCGAGTTAGTCAGGTTCACTGCCAGGTCGCCACGTGCTCATTATTGATTAAACTTTTTATAAATGACATAAGAGACTTATGAACATGGAGTTAAGAAGCCACTAGTTTCCGAGTTAGTTCGAAACTGTGGTTCAGGTCAGGTTAACTTTGAAATTTTAATCTATTTATATATGAGGCGAAAAAGGAAACATTATTATAATTTATCAGATTTTAATAGGAAAATTTATTTATGTACATCATTAACTAGGTACCTACCTACTTCACTACTTTATATTAAATAGGAATAGATTTCTAAAATCATTAATCATAAATTAAAGTAAATGGCACCATAATTGAAACCGGTCCCGTTTCCGCGCTGCGGTTGTGAAAAAGTAGAAGAGGAATATCCATGTTTCAACTAAAAAGAAATATATTATGCCTTATTTATAACGTAATGAGCAATATTTAGGTACTTTAAGGTTTTAAAATACATTACATTAGACATTGGTATACCACTCATGACGATATTTTTAATGCTGAAATAACAGAATAGTGAGTAATAGAGAAGCAAGTAATTTGCGAACTAACATTAATAAACTATAAATTAAGTGATCTCTATAAGTTCTAACTACTTAAGGCCATTCAAATCTGCCAGTACTAGGTACTATGTGGTTTTTGTAATTCTCTGTTGCTAAGCGATTTTATATTCCTGAGTAAACAAATTGCAAGGATTTACATTAATAAAACTTTATTTGCGGCGCGTATTTTCTTGACAGTTGGAAACAATAACTTTGTTCAGTCTTTATAAACATATATTTAAAAAAATGAAGCTAATACATATAATAATGACATCACACTACAATGTATTCGTAGTAATACCTTGTGTAATAAATGAGCAATAATTGAGTGCACCAGGTGGCTTTTGAGTATTATAATTTACTTGAGCTGTAGGAACTTCATTAGTGCGTCATGTATAAGACGTGGGCTCGCTTCGCTGTCTGCGGTGTACCTGACCCCTCTTAGAGCACCGTCCTCATTTCTGACCACTCCATACTCGCCGACTATAAATCCATCTGAAGTCCTCTCCTCCACTCGATACTTCCTGAACTGCCTGCCCTCGACGACATAGCCTACTTTACACTTCTCTTGTTTGCAGTTTTCAGGATCGGACGACTGAACGCCATGAGTCCGCCCGTCAGTCCTTAAACTCTTGTCCTCATCAACTTCATAATTTTTTTCTGGCTGTTGTTCTCCTATTCTACGAATACTTCCTATGGAGGATGGGTGTGTTATTGTGGATAAGGGAGTTGTGCTAATTAGAGTACTACTTATATTGGGAATTTCTGAATGACGGATCCAAGGTCTTTGACTTGGGAGCGCTTCGGGTAAGTGCAAGGATGCAGGTTGGCTATAAAACTTTGCTGGTTCACTGTAAATTTTTGCAGGTTCGCTGTAGACTTTCGCTGGTTCGCTGTATATTTTAGCAGGTTCACTATAAATCTTCGCTGGTTCGCTGTAAAACTTTGCAGGTTCACTATATATTTTTGACGGTTGACTGTAAATTTGCGGAGAATTGTCTGTAAAAGGTGGCACTTGGTGTTGTGATGGATTGGAGTTGAGATATGCATGATTGCTGGGTTCATTGTAGGTCGTACGTTGTGCATCATGTACAATGTTAAAATTTACGGTAGTCAGTCTTGGACTATGATGTTCGTCGAGGGCTTTATGTACTAGATCTTTAATGTAATTTTTTGATGAATATGATAGAGGTATCGATCGGGCAAGTGGTATATTTTCAGTGGTTTCGTAGTTCCCATTTACAGGTTCTTCAGTTGTTGGTATAGTTAGCTCGGTTACAATAAACTGGGTATCATTTATAGTACCTTGTATGCTCTCGTCGTTAAGTTGAAACGAATGTATTTGTTCATAGTTATTGACACCTCGTGTTTCTTTTTTTGCTTGTAGTTGTTTAATATATTCAATATTAGCACCGACTAAGCCCGGTGGTATTTCGGTTAGGGTTTCAGAATCATCAGTAGTCAACGCTGTACTGCTTTCTAGTGTCGCCGTCGTATAAATAGATTCACTAGGATCAGCCGCTAGTGAAGTCGTCGCAACAGGTTCATATGTATTTATTTCAAAATTATCAAGTATTTTATGGTTCGATTTTGCTCGACCTCTGCCCACCGCAACAGAAGACGTAATTCTGACAGATATGATTTGTTCGTGTTGTGTAGGTGCGTTCTCGAGCTTTGGTATATTTTGAGCATTATAATTTTGTCCGTTTCTATCTTCCTCAGCTAGATCATGACCACCATGATAGTGCAAAGGTTGGCAATGGACCAGTAGATATGGCAAAATCTGAAACAAAATAAAAACATTACTCTAGTGACCGTCTAATTAGATTTTGTTTTGAAAACAGGTATAGGTACATTCTATTAGTGGTGACTTCGTAAATCTTGTGATAATCTAATTTTGTAATAAAATAAAGGTTATCATCTTATAACCAGAACACCAAAAATAGAAAAGAAAGTCTACCTAGTTAAATACTAACATTTTATTTACGTAAAACACGATCTCCATAGGTACGTAAAGTTGATGATACCTGTTCGTGGTTGTTAAACTTTAATTTATTCTATAATATATTATTCTCTCTTACATTCTTAGTTAGCTCTGAATCCTTATACAGAACTATCATTAATTTCCCGAGTAAAAAGATTTATAAGTATTTTTAGCAGGTACCTACGCATACTGTGCATGAGAGAAGCGCATTCTCGAGCATCATAATAATAAGTTATTTGTTACAGAAGTTCTTTGAACCTTCCCGGATACTTTACTGAGCCATGAGGTTTCTTGCTGGTAAGTTAATATACCAGTTTGACCTATAAAGAACGTTAAACAGGTTATAAAGTAACTCAGAAAGTATGAATCAGTCCATATTGGGTTACATTCTTTGATGTCGTGTTTTTATCAACAATACATTTATCTAACCTTTAGTTACCTACATGTAAAGTCCCAGATATCGTTCACGTAACTATGTTTAAGTATATTAGTTAGTTATCACTTATTTATCTAAAAATTACTCAAACAACAAAGAGAAATTCACAATGATAGTTTTAAGCAGTAGGTGGTCAAGCAGCGATCTTTAATGTTATTGAAAAAAGGTTGTTTTTCCATATGACGTCATTATCTTGAACACATTAGGAATGTACCTACTGATAGAAATATAGTTAACCTTTTTTTTATCGCTGGGAAAAGCTTTTACGCATCTCGCTCGGCTCTGCAAAAACGTAGGCGAGTGGGTACTAAAACCCAGCGGTGCCATCAACGTCATATTGAGGCTACATAAAGGTTAAAAATATACAAGATCTAGAAACAGAAAATTCAGAATATAATGGACAGTGTATAGAGGTTTAATCGCTAATAGTAGCTTTACTATCTTCCGGCGAAGTCGATGGATAATCTTAAGCTAACACAATATAATCCATTCGGCGTCTATTTCACCGCACACTGGCTACTTTATAGCGGGCAGCTCCAACGTATCTCTAATATTTATCTCCGACACGATTGATCGCACGGGTGTCTGAATAAACGCGAAAGCATCTTTTACAGTGCTAATAAAACAATTGAATTACTGGCGTCAAAGTAGCCAGCCAGTGTGCGATGAAAGAGACGCCAATGGGTAGTTGGCTTAGCACAATCTTTAGAATGTATTAAGTCCGACCTTTGTAAAGTTTAGCTTAAGGTCTTGTACAACGAAAATTAAAAAGGTATATAAATTAAATTAAACGTATTCCGGTGTAGCTCTACCTGCTCTATAATATTATCAACCGACCAACCAATCCAACAGGGATGAATTTGTAAGTTTAGTACCTTAGTTTAAAATGCAATTTTAGATTTGTATTGTAGGGGTAATATTAGTTCACTAACTTGATCGCCTCTGACGGCGCATGATAGACAGCTGTTACTGCATCGTCTAGTTCATGCATGTTTGCAGACCAGTAATGTAACATTGAGGGTCGGCGGAGCGTTAACAACCGGAGCGGAAATGTTCTCGAGTGGGTCGAACGGCACTGTCGGTAACTACTACCCCATCATAACTAGCTCACTGTCGAAATTAGGCCGTGGTATTAGTACACCCTATTACGTATGTATGTAGTTCAATTGAACCCTGTAACCAAACTTATTTACGACGTTCATTTTCATTAGCTGGGTCACCCGTTCGACAAATTTCTAACCATTGTAAAACGTTGACGGTAACTTTTCAATTGGCAAAATTCGGAATCGAATTGAGATCCACGAAACGGTTCGCGCAATCTTTTTTACCGCGCACGCTTAAACTGTGTGACTACTATGACATAGGGTTCTTCAAAAAAGGCGTAAAAAGAGCTCTCCTTCAGGGCCGACGACGCATTGCCGACTCCCCTGGTGTTGCTAATGTCCATAGGCGACGGTGACCACTTACCATCAGCTGGCCCCCCGTCTGCTTGTTCGTTAGGCATAAATCATAAAAAAAAAAAAAAAGATAGAGTTAAAATATTAAATCTCTTTGTATGTAGTCTCCATTAACGGGAACTGTATTTACCCATTTATTTTAATTTTTATGCATCGTTTACCTTTCTATAGGATGGAAAGAAGGAACTAATTGAGTGTCAGTGGGGGGGTTTCCCGCACACCATCTCAGGGATAGGGGACTGGCTGAAAACGCTGGCTCCAGCCCCGCGTTAGCAAAGGCTGAGCCAGTCCCTATTGCCACATAAAGCCGCTTTATTTATATCCATTATGCTACAACTGTCTGAATATTATGTGTTTTATGAATGGCAATACATTTATTTTATTATTATTATTATAAGTGCAGAGCCGGACTTGTACTTGGGTGGTTCTCGTAGCGTGCGAGGGAAGTCTCTGATGGTAGTTTCGCGGTAGTAAGAGCCTGTACACACGTGACTGCAAGTCACCGCCAACGGCATGGACTGCAGGCGATGGCCGCCGTCGCGTGCAGCCGAACAGCATGAACCACAGGCAACGGCTGCCGTCGACCCTTGAAGTCACGTGTGTAGGGGCTCTAAGAGCGGGGCTTTCCTTCCACGCACCGAGTCCGTGGGCCGCAGTGAGCGGTGACGAGAGGGCGCCGCCGCCGGTTACTTACTGTCAGTGACCGGCTCCGCGGCCTTGCTCGCGTATTAAGGTCGGCAGCACACTTCACACTTTTTGCCAACTTTGCCCAGTTTTTACATACCATACCCCGTATCAGATATAAATGGTATGCGTGCTGGTAGGTTTTCTACATTAACAGGTTCGACAACGCTAATGTGTCCATAGCTTTGTATTTTAAGTAAGTACCTACTCGTAATTTATGCATACCTCGATGAGGAGGGTGGTTAAGAATTTCGGCGAACGCCGGATACTACAATATTATAATAAACTTTTTTTCGGACCTTACTACTACTACTAGTACCTTTGTCCACTCTAGATATATAGCTACCGTATATAGCAGAAATTATGTCTCAAAATCTTTTAAGTAATGTCCTAACAGTAGTAATAGTAAGTAGTAATATTATATTATACATAGGAAAAGTGGCAAGTTATCTTCAAGATGATGCCTGCATTGAAATATTATCATATATTTATCAATAAAGAAATATAATATATTATTTATCGTATTAACACAAATTACACTTCTAACAAATAAATTGCATCTGATAACCACGAAGTTATAACTACGAGTTGTAGCTAATTAAATTCCATACAATTAAATCATTTGGTTTGGTAAAAGATTAAGAAGTAGGTCTGTACACGGTAATTTGCAAACAACAGTCAGACTCTAGGTCTAGGCAATAGGAAACAATCATTAAAGGTTACTTAAGTAAACTTTGCCTTAAATGAGTAACTAACTACTCATTTAACTAATAAAATGTTGTGTGGAGGATTGGATAGATTTATAGGTGGATGGTGGTATGAATTTGGTGTTGAATTACGCTACAGATTTAATGAAACAGCGAATTTTTATTAACTCTGAAAAGGTTATGTCGACAATTTTTTTATAAATATATCCTATAACAAGGTAGAATAAGGGCTGAAGTATTTTGGGTATGGCAATACAAATAAGCGGATGGAGCCACTGGAAAAGTGTAACTACTCCCACTTAATAAAATTACTTGTTGGTTGTTGGTAGATATTATTATTAGCTATTAAGAGAGTTGGTATGCTCTTTTAAAGACATTGTCAATAAAATATAAGCACCAATAAAATATAGAAAAAGTAACGAGAAACCATCCATCCGGGAGCGTGGTTCTCCTTGGGACGGCTACGGTACACTATAAGTGAATTCTCGTAGTTGAATAATAACAATTGAGATGTCAATGGCAATGATTGACTTCAAGGTAAGGCTGAGTGGAATGAACGGAGGATTCAAATTGACACCGTTCATCAAAGCGATTCTAAGTATTCCTTGGTAAGTATCAATCAATCCTAAGTAGCATGGTCCGTGCACGTAGTTAAGTCTTTTTTTTATACAATATGTTAAGAATAGCAAACGAGCACTGCCCATCGACCTCAAATAGGACTGTGCGAGGGACAGTTAGTTAGTTGGTTAGTCCTGTTAGTGTTAGGTGTTAATAAGAATATGAGTTGTTAAGTAGTCCTTAGCAATACCTAGGGTTGAGGGAGTTAGGACTGTAAGTAAGCTATTTAAACTATTTTAAAGTTAGGGTTGAAAGTGTGGTTGATGGCCCTATATCAGATTCACCGTTTTTTACGTGCGTCCGATTTTTTACTTTCCTGCTCTACACTAAGGCCAAACTTATGGCTGGGAGATAATATACCTACTTAATTCTAATACCTTTGAGTCCCCAGAGCCCAAAATTTATGGTGAAACTAGGGAAGTCAAATGTTCAGCACGTCGATCGAAGCATGCTCGAGGAGGGTAGGTATTTAACCAACTTGAAGTTCAAATTGCGTGTTCGCTTAGTAAACACGCACGCATGCCACGAACTAAGATCATAGTAACAAAGTTGGTTTAGTAATTATAATAATTATAGCTTTTAAGTGTGTAAAGTATCCTAATAGGTAGGTTGGTATTGACTTCATCATTTT
Organism: Dalla costala; assembly: GCA_018245355.1. NCBI lineage: Eukaryota > Metazoa > Arthropoda > Insecta > Lepidoptera > Hesperiidae > Dalla > Dalla costala. Next base: position 10,722 of record DWMR01000230.1, read on the forward strand.
TAGTTGCGTAAAGCCTAGAAATTAACATAGAACAAGCGTCACGTGAAACATTTTGACTAAGTAGGAAGTGATAACCGGTGTTAACATTTCCTCGTTTGGTTCGTAAAATACCTACTTTATGAAGTGAAAGAAGTTTTAAGATTAAATACTGAACAATGTCTGCTACCTCCTGGCCAACATAGTGGAATGTGGCCTTAGCCCTTCACATTCTGAGAAGAAACCCATGTGATGGACCCCAACCCTTGGAATGGTTTTTTATTTATTTATTCAAAGGAAGTGCTCGCATCGTCGTCATTGTGACCCTTGGGGTACAGACGCTATGGGCTATAGGTAAGCCTATAGCTAACAAATAGTTTGAGGTTTGAGATAAAGCCAAGCCTATACGGTATGTTACTGTACCCTCTAAAGGCCCTGAAAATGTCATCAAAATCCGTTAGGTGGTTTCGGAGTCTATTCGCGACAGCAAAAACGCAGACAGACAGACAAAATTGACCAATAATAGTATACATCTCCAATTTTATTTATTGGTAAGATTTATAACTGCTGGTGAGGTTACAGCTTTCTGCCAAAGCGTATAGGTACCAGATATAGTTTGATGGATCGGTTATAGGTTGGATGTTGGTTTTTTTCTACCAATCTACCAACCATCGTCGTCCCTGTCGGCATGGGCAACACCAGAGAAGTTGCCGACGTGTCACCAGCCTCCGGGATAGGCGTGATAACGATAATCTAAACATATTACCTATGTCAAGAACTAATATTAAACAAGAATTCACGCACATCGTACATGCGTACGATATTTTTTACTATTTAAATAGAAATATACCAATTAATTCAGTTTTATTAAATTAATTAATTCGCTAGCCGCGGGTGATGTTGCCCTTTGCTTCGCTTCTAATCAATTAGATGTACCTATAATAAAATTGTTCGATTGAAGAGACTGGTTATGCGTGTAAATTCCTCAAAACTAGACTATTAAATTATAATTACGCCAATTAGAGTAACTCTTTGCGGGATAATTATATCGGCAAGTAGGTATACCTGACGCAACTAAATGCCAAATCGCTGCCAAAAAAAATAACCTGCTTGGAATTCCGAGGCAAAAACGTGGGTGTCTTGCCAGTAGGCAGTAAACATGCGTGTTTTGATTGATCCACTGCATGTTCACTCTCCGGACACATCATCACACGTTTTTTCCAGATTACATTATTATTCTAAGATCAAAAAGATTTGCGGTTAATAACAAGTTCATTATAAATTTATGATCCCTCGGGATCTGTACAAATGTTCGGTTTTAAAAGTATCGTATGTCCTTCTCCGTGACTCACACTATCTCTTGGCAAAATTCTATGCCGATATTCCCTTAATTATTGTCGACTTCGTGCTACTTGATAGCTCGCTTCGACTGACAATTTTGTAGAAGTCGGTGGAACTTTTACGCTCCGATCGACAGTTGTAGAAGTCGGTGGAGCTTTTTCGCCGAACGAACAGCATATTAAAGTACTTCATAATTCCATCATAATTCAAACGTTATATTTGTTTAATACCAATTTGTATTATAGGTACCTATAGAGAATTGTTCGACCGACGCCGCCGTGCAACGGACTGTCTGGGACTGCTTACACTTAACGCATTACCTACGTCGAATACTTGACAGATAATAAATTGACATTGAAAATGTAGGAAAAGTAACTTAAGGTCGTTGCCAAAGCCAAATTCCATTGCAATGTCATGCTATGCCGTTGCTATGTCATTTCGGGTTTAGTAAATAAACCTCTGTTATATAATTTAAAAAAATAGCACAAAAGTGATAGTTTAACGAACTTTCGTAGCTTGCTTTTTATTTATTTTGTTTGCTATAGCTATGCATCTTATTTGACATCAGCGGCATACAGCAAAATGCCGAATCCAGTAAAATGCAGATTAAGCCAGTAAATTAGTTATGTACCAACCTAAAAAATGTTCTAATAATAATTCCTCTAAGTATTTTACGCTTACAAGTAAATTATTATTTAATTATTTAATAAGTTCACTGTAATGCATGTGATGAGGTAGAAAATAATGTGTGTAATGCAGCCTGTCAACTAGTTAAAATAAAAAAACATTTATCCATTTAACTAATTAAACAAGTACTTAATAGCGCAGTGAAATAGCATCAAAAAACCACAGAGATTTTATTATTTTCCCACTCATATAACCGTGTGTATAATATAAGTGAATAAACCTTTATCTATTCATTATTTATTATTAGTATCTGTAGAACTAGGTAATCCGCGTGGACTCTACCTCTACGAGCCGTAGAGCCCGTAGATCTACACATCGCTATTCTGTAGCTCAAATACATTTTCTTTGAGAAGGCGAGGGGTTAATTTCGTAGCTCACATCGATAACCATAATTATGTAGGGTGGGGTGGCTAAAAGTGAACCGGCTATCCGGTATAATAATGTTCATATCTAGAGCTTGTTTTTTCTTTTCATTTAAGTGCTTTTTTAGTCGGGTTTTTGTTTCTTTTTGCAATAGTTTTATTTATTATTTTGTATTGCTTGCTCTACGCGTGCAGTTAAATAATGGTCTTCATTTAGTACTCACAGTACAATATTTATTTCCGTAAGTAGGTAGGTAAAATTGTTCCATCATTTGCCAGATAAGTAATTTGTAAAATTATCATTGATGATGATTAACAAATTAGAAAAGGAAAATAATATCAGTAAGCTTAAGTAGATTTTTGTCGTGTAAAGTATAAAATATAATAATGGAGTGCAGGTGTGACACGTTCACAGCAGTAATTCGTTTAATTTATACTATCATTGTTCACGCATACTAGGCGGCCTTCGGAGCCTTTTATCAAACGTTTCGCCCTTAATCTTTCATTTATGATATTTAATAGTGTCTAACAAAATTTGTTATGCTTTGGAAGGTCTGTATATTCTCTACTATGAAATGTGAAAACTATAAAATACATTGTAGAAACTATGTCATAATAAAAGATTAGTCCCCGAGAGATATCTTTGTGACCTTGATTATCTAATCTATAGGTAGTACCTACCTACGGAAATTCCTGACGTAATACACCAACGACATTATAATGTCGTTGTAATACACTGCCTGCTGCTAAATGTCAAAATAAGTAAGAATGTCTTAGATTCCTAAGTATGTTAGTGTTAAAACGGACCCTAAAATTATTTTTGTAAACCTGTTAAATGTCTAAAAACCAGTAACCCAAGAATAGTGTTCCAATTGTTATTGCTGATTTACCTACATCTCAAGAACTACTTAACTTACGCTAAAATGTTCATATTATAATCGTGAGCTAAGTTAGATATTGTGCAAAATTATACCTAGGTAGGTAGGTACTTACAATATAATATAACCAACAACTAACAACAAAAATTGCATAACATTTTTACTAAGGGAAAAACGTTCGTCTAATATTGTTAAAATAACACTGGAAATTAATACCTATTATCAAGCATTATGCATTTAGCACTTAGTAATCTGTTGAACCTATGGAACGAAAAGTCTAATGGCATAAAAGTACTCAAACGAAAAATGTAGTCATCGTAATAAGTATATAGGTACCTACCTATGCTAAAAAAATAGAAAAGTAGGTAGTCGTCGAGACTATAACAACAATATCATAATACCAATACCAGACGGCATCGCGATAGACGCAAAAATTTAGAATAAGCATAGGGACTACAGTACTAACCCATTACCATGTGGTAGGCCTGGGTTTCCAGTGAGAATAATATATAAAATAAATAAATAAACGTATACACACTCACACCCCCGCACTAGGATTCCCTGTGTTGCGGGTGGCGGACACA
>DWMR01000231.1:0-14504 GCA_018245355.1 Dalla costala
ATGCAACCATTCCATCAGTATTTTCTTATGACGTTGTCACGTTCAACTATCGTCAGTAACCGACTTTACAGACAACCGATTTTTTTAAACAAATTTATTTAACAAAAACGAGCTACATGACGAGTATGTAACTATCTGCCAATGCTTTAAACGCCTGAGTCTTCTGTTATTATTATTATAGTTATCATCAAAATTTTATGGTCCTAGCACTGATGATTCATCTAGTGGAGAGTATGACAAGATATCTTGTGAGCGTAGTGCCTGCTTGGAAGCAAGGTTAGTAATTAGATCAGAACACAAGTACAACGTTAATTAAATACATTTATACATCACAAAAATTATTACAGTTAGTGCAGAGAGATATGAGCATTTGATATTGTATATTTGAGGTAATTAAAAAACATTCGTAGAAAACTAAATTGTTTCTGTGATTGCTGTAATAACGTCATGAGATACGTCGTTACTTTCCGACATACGGTTATGACGAGTCTGCAACTGATGACTTTGCAAGAAGCATCAATAGCAACATCTTAATCATAAAATGTATTCCCTTCCTACATTGCAGGTAATGCGCATACATTTTTCCATTTGTTTTCAATAATCGCCTCAACTCATCGCCGTCATAACCCTCAACTAAAACAATTTCTTTATTTAATAGATGTATCTATCTACTTATAAGTATTTTAGTTTTCTTTATCCCACAAACTTTTATTACCTAACTTTATGTATTCGATTGGGAAACAGTCGGGATAGTAATTGGGTTAGGTATTTTATATTGAATAAATCTTTATTACAACTGGTATTATTTAATTTACTTGAATACTTAAACATTATTATTTTATACTGAAGATAACAGAATTCCCGTAAATTTCCTTTACTTACACAAAGTCACAAAGATATATCCGTTCGATAAGAAACCTTTTTGTTTTACTCGGAGTTATTACAGATGCAGTTGAATGTAGGTACCTACTAAGTAAACTTGAAATACTAATAAATAAATAACAACAAAATACTTTAAATGTATGTATGTCTTACTTCTGTTACCTATTGGAGATGCAATGCGGCGAAATCGGGGTAGTCATGGGAAATGCAATTTGAATCCTGAACAAACCGATTTATATAGCTTTGAAGTCGATTGACGTTCTACACTAGTCACACACGAACACCCAAAGCTCATGTCTCGCTGAACGTACTGTACCACATACGCTGTAGGTCCGTACGTGTAGGTACATACTGAACACATATTGTTATGATGTAGTGAGTACAAGGTTCTAAAGACAAATGAGTTAAATAAATGAGTTAAAAGAAAATAAACATCTCTATCTGGTATCTGGTGTTTAAATTATTTTTGAAGCAAATTCGCAGTAGCTCTTATATCGTGCCTATTCGATATCAGCATCTTTGCTTTCCATCAGGCGAGATCGCGGTTAGACGGTTGTAGAGGTTGCTTGTAAAACGTAACAAACCATCCACCACTAGGTACTCCACACATACCGTTGCCTGCCTCTCCTTACTGATTGGAGAGTAACATAACATTGACATAACTATTCTTATACATTGCAAAATTCCGCACCGATGCTACAAAGTTCAGTCAAACTCAGCACGGTGATTCATCCACAGATTCGAAAATAATCATAAATATTAACAGATCCAAAAGGAGGCGCGCACGCGCCCGTGCTCTCGCTAGCGCCCGCGATCCCGTAGCCGGCTACCGGCAGGTAAGTGGAGTGGATGTAGGTATGTTGTCTCTCACCAACCTCACCGACATGTTTTGTTCGACCTTTCCGTCCCATCAGATTTTTACTTTTTATTTTCTCTCAGGTAAGTTTATCATCACCATCACCATTATATTCGTAGCCTTGATATAACTGTCTAGTTTTAGAAATTTTACTAAACCAACCGCATTGTTGGTTTAATAAAATGTCAATAAAGTTATATAACATATGTTCAAAATTCTTCAACTTGCACCAGGATCTTCGCTACAGTCTTTTTAAATTGGCTGAATTCGGGTATGTCATTTATGCACAGGAATATAGCCGGTTAAATTTGCAAGCGATGGGGAAGAAAGCGTATTCTCTGTATGGAACTAAAAACCGTATTGGTTGGCCAACCCCAACCCCTTTTTGATAGTTGCTATTAACTGATCGCGTAAATACTCATCATACCAAATAGAATAAGTCACACGATTTAAAATATTGCGATAAAAATTGCGCTGAACACGACGTAAACGTAAATAACAGGCATCAAAGACTCCACGCCAACCCCACAATACAGATTTTAGTGCTATATAGTTATTGCTAGTGGCGTGGCTCTTGTTTTCATACAAAGTGTTCTTATTTTCTAATATCCACTATAGTGATAATCTACTATACTCAATATCGTGATTTGTTTCGAAACCTCGTAAAGCCTGTCACGTACACTCGGAATGTCAATTGGGAAACCCGATTCGGAATATAAATTCGGGATCGAATCGGGATTCCAAAACGCAGCAAATCAATACAAAATCTATAGACTTATCACATACGTACAGAAGAATCCGAATTGCAATTTTTAATGTATGTGGCCGACCTATATACAATACATTATACCGTAGGTATATGGAAGGTATCAAAGGTATGATTCATTTCGATAAAGAGGCAATAAAGTAGATACTACAATCACTCACAATTATAAAAATTTTGTTTGATTCTGATATTGTTGAGAATTTTGGTGTGTTTTATTAACCAATACCTACATTAGCCTACGTGTAATAATGGCTCAGGATTCGCCTATTTGTTTTGGCATGTAACCGCCATGTGTAGACTAGTATACACGTCAATACATTCGCCTCTTTGCTTGTTTGCCAAATTAAGCAAATACGTACCTACTTACCAATATATATCTAGACGCTGCTACTTCCCTTTATAAACGTATCCGCCGCCGTGTTTTTTTTTACCATAATACCTACGCGAACACTAGTAAACCGCCACCATATGACTCGCAATGATGTCATGTAATACTCATACTTTCGTACGAAAACGTAGAGCCCAGCCCTGACCGTATGTCCACTTGTCCTATTCCACGCCTATAAAAATTACGTGTAGTAGTGGAAAAGATTTATGATTGCGATTTATTCTGGGCCGTTTGATTGAGGCAAGCCGCACAAATGCGCTCTTATTCCCGCGTAGCTGTCTGTCGCCCTACAGCACAGCGCCGCAATTCGCCGTTTTCTTATTTTGAACGTTGATAAAGCTGACGTTGTCTCTTAGCTAGCTGTGCCAGCTTTGAAGTGTTATGTCTCTTACATTGGCTTTTTATAATGCTTGGCATTTTGGATGGCTATTTCATAGATATTGATGGATATTTTCATGCCGATTTAAGTGTCGCCGCGTATGCCTGGTGCTGAATTTGATGTTTGATATGCCCTCTGACATATTTAATTCAATCATTCAATCGAGCTCACTGCTACCGGTTTAAATCGGCACCAAAATGTCCATTTAGTAGAGGAATTTTTTATTCATCTATCATTTCCAACCAGAATTTTTAACGGTTTGAATTTCAATTCGAACAGAATTCACGATAAAGACCGGTGCGAGTATCAGTGTTTAAGCTTAAACTGGTTGTAAATAAACATAATAATTATAATTTAAATACAATCAATGTCGCAGTCGCCATTGCAGTCCAAATTGAAATTTAATCGGTCGAACATTTTAGTTATTATTATAATTAATATTAAACTGCATAAACTTTGCGTCAATTCAGACTGATGGAAATTTCCGCGCGCATACGTATCGTACGTGTCACTTCATTAATTTCGTCAGTAAGCTGGTACACCGTTTATTAAGGGAGCATATTCATGTTTCAAAAATAATTCTGTTTTAAAAATTGTGTAGGTACTTACTGAGATAATTACTGCTCTCTTACCAGAGAGAAAAAAGGAAAGAGAGATTCAGACATTCGAAAATAAGAAGAAAAGAGGAGCTGGACTGGCTAGTTATTTTTCTGCTTATTAATTTGCCATCCTCCAATGATGAAAAATAAAAAATAAAACTAAAATTGTATTAGGTACTTCCGATATTTGCTATGGCCACACTGAGCGATGTGGCGGCAGAACAGAAGGCAGCATGTCTTTGTCCGCTGGAGCCAATTCTCTTGAATTCAATGGGCAACTGTCTGGAAATTGGCTAAGCCTCATTTTCAATTATCGTTCAAATTGCCCGCGCATCTTTCTGCTTAGTCTGAACTGACGGTAAGACGAAGGCTACTAGGGTTTGATTCACTAAAAACACGCTCAACATGGAGCTCGTCGACGAAATAGGTCTACAAAATTGTTTGAACTGACTGTCGATCAATACATTAGAAAATGTGAGTAAACATCAGTTATTTCCAATTTTAGTCATTGGCTCAGTGGCCCCAACGAGAACTGCCAAACTACCACTACTGGTATCACTATACCACTTTGTCAGTTTGACAGTTCTGGTATGAAGTGACAAGTAAAGCGGAAGTTGAGGGCGAGCGTGATGTGAGTGAATTGGTAGTTATTAACGCGCGGGGAGTAATTGCTCGCAGCTCGCGGCTGCGAGACTACTTGTTGGCCAGTGCACCGCGAGGTATTGTTTGACGTACTGGCACTTAGCTACTTTCAGGTAGCATGAACCATGTTAGATGATTTTTTATCGAACAGTAGGTACTTCAAAAATACAATGTGATAATAAATATCAACAATGGAAATTGGCTAGGTTTCGTAATTTTTCCAACAAACTTCTATAAACTACACTAATCGAATAAAAAGTTGAATACAAAGTTTATCGCTCCAACCCATATTTAAGACTTGCCAAAAAAGCAGCTAACTCTAGTGTTGTCAATTTAACAATATATAATAATAATAATATATAATATATATAAAATATAAATAATATAAATAAATATAATATATATAATAATAAAAATGGTACGGTCGTATATATTTTTGTACTAAAATTATTTTCATGATTTATCTAGTTGTTTCATGTAGCTAATTTAACATTAATAATAACTGCACTAAAAAAGAATTTGTATGTACAGAACTTAGATATCTCAATAAACAGAAGTTACTAATGGAATGCGTAGACCAATCTACATTATTATTGACAGAAATGGTTAAAAAATTCGCTTAATTATAATTCATCAATATCAACTAGGAAGTATTGGGTGATTCTGAAAAGAATCCTTACAGTATACGGTATTTTCTTATTGTTTATTTTGCTTTTATCGCTTAGGCTGGCCTGTCCACAAAACAGAGAGGGGCGCTAACAGAATTACACCCTCTTCAGTGGACACGAGCTTGCAGGAAATAATATTAAGTTATTATGCAATTTTCCTGGTTGAAATTGTCCCAGGTCCACTGCTCTCAACTCAATAGCCAGGAAGTTTACGTCCGGTGTTCTGACAGCGTCATTATTCTATATTGATAACGTGGTTAAAATTAGAGAGGCTACCTCAACGATGGAATATAATTTAATTGGGCTTGCATTGGTTTGACGAGTCTAACTTCGCATAGAGGCCCGAGGTTTGAGTAAAGTAATTAGGGCGTTTTAGTTACATCCGGCCGTCGTCGCCCGGTCTTTGCTGCGTTTAACAAAATACCAATTTGCTCCAGTCTTCGGTAAAGCTTGCTTTGATTTTATGGCACCCGATTAGTTTAAGGCCAAATCATTTGTAAAAAAAAGACTATTTATTATGACGAAAAACCCTAAGTTATTTACGTGCGTATCTAACCATATAAAAAGTTCATAAACAAATTCAAGAGAATACCAACTAATGGTAGCCGCAAAATAGCTTAATAAGCCTTTTAATAATGTCTTCGTATGCACTTCTGCTTCTGGTAGGAACTTGTATATATTCCTTCGACATATTGAATATTCCAATTGTTGTTTATATTTGCTTCGAACTAGATACGTCGGGTCGAGCGAGAAGAAATTGTTGGCGGGCTGTTGGTGAACGATAATGGTAAAGATATACATTGTTTCAGATTTGTGATTTTGAAGTACGTTCGCCGCGATCTTATCGTGAGTCTCCCGCTGCCCAGGCGCCTCCTAGACTATCTCAGCGCTACCCACTACTATTCAGAACTTCTCGCTGAAATCTGAAAGTACAGTCTACCGACGAGGCATAGCGACCTTATATTACGCAAGCCACGAGAACAAATACCAAAACACTTAAATGTATTTTACAATCGTACTATAATTAATCGATCGTTTAATGTAACTTGTTGTAGGTCACTATTGTTTTACTTAAATTATTCATTGAAATTGCCTCTATTTTTTCGTCTTTATGCATGATACTTAACTTGACTTATACAAGTAGCGTTCGCGTGTATTAATTTGTAAGGTAATTTTATTGTATCGTGTATGCCGACCGCAAAAGTCAGTATCACGACTAGTTAAAAACGGGCTGTTTAATATCGCATATTATCTCATTATTCATTATTGTGTATCGACGCGTATATTGGTTCGATAATAAGCTTAGTGTTAACGTGTTCTATTTTGTGCAATATTTATTTGATTTAACTTAATTTAGTATTATTGTCACCATTAACTATTTTAGTTAATTACTTAATTTCCACTTATGATTTATTTGTGCAATGTGAGATTGTCTTATCAATTTTGTGTATATTAGTTATTGTTGTCTCTGACAATCATGTGTAGGTATATGTCAGCGCAAAAGTGGCTGTCTGTTGTAAAGTGACCAAGTTTTACATTACAATAGTCTCCTTTGGTCGATGTAATTGACACCGATATTTTAATTGTAACAAGCATACCTACACATTTGGTGACTTCTTTTTCTATTTTGAACTACTTTGCAAATAAGATTGACAAGATGTATTCATCGCTCTTGAAGTAGTTGACTAGTGGTAAGAAATCAGAATCGACGTATTTTATAAAGTTTCTCGTACGGACAAACTCCAACTGCCTTTTAAATTTAATGCAAAAATGTAAAAATTGAATATTTCTGAACAGTAGCTAATAAAAACGATTCGCTTAAAATTAATAATGGAAGGTTCGAGATGGGCTCTTGGCAAGTTCATAGCCGCGTACCGATCAGAGAGATAACCGATAAAATAAAAGGAATCACAGGGACGCACAAAAAAACTTTTAATCGAAGAGCAGCTTTTATTCCTTGCAAAGATGCAATAACGTGTAGGTATATTTTGAAAATAATGTCGTTTAATACTAGCTTTTTCGATAAAGGCTTATTACAACATAATCTTTGACGTAATAAAATGAGTTTTTGTGACAATTTAGGTCAAACGGAACTTACACCACCGCAACATTCGAGCCGTAGGATATAGTATAATACGGCAGTGTTAGGTATCGTTGGTATTTTTACAAAACACGTACCTTCCCTTCAGGAGACGTAAATACACATGGTACCTGGCTTTGTCATTACGTTACGCCGTCCTTCATATAATTAACTAGGCTATACCCGCGACGGTGCCTACATAAAACTACCACGTAGGAAAACGCATTTCCAGGATAAAAAGTAACCTATGTCACCGCGGCGCTTAGACAAACACGTATATTATTATGATAGACATTAGTAGTGATGTGCTCGACACAACATCTATTACCGTAGTACAGACGGAGCAGTGGCTTAGGAGATAATTATTGCTACCTACTATGTCACCACAACGTATAGCAACGTACAAGTACAGCACTAATTGCAATGTCTGATCTCCGATAGCTAATGGAGTTTAATTCACGTGACTGCACAAAGTTAGTATACAAGCTCTGAAAATCTCCGATGGCCTAAATACCTTGTTGTTAAACATGTATCGTTAATGTACTGTCATTAAAATAATTAACAGTTTATCGAACGAATGTAGCGATGGTTGTGACTTGGAAAATGTTGCAGGGTAATTAACATTCAGAACATTGCTTAAAAATTTTAGTTAAAACTAAAGTAGGTACTGCGTAAAAATACCTCTGCGTAAGGTTTATTAATATAAAGCAATCCGTATTAGAATCAAAAAAGAACGAGCTCTTTTAAATAAATCATCATCGTACCAAATAAAGTCAGTAATCGTGTAATATTGTTGTAAACCAAAAATTTACTCTCACCCACGTTAAGATTGTTTCCAGCGGTTTTTTACTTAGTTTATTACTTTAAACCGCGTAATACTATAAGTAATAATAACGGCAAAGGCTTTGGCGTAGCCTGGGTGGGTCTGGAAAGTTGCATACACTGAACAATATCGACGCCCTAAACTTTGGAGTTAAGCCTGTTTGAAAATCGACGCCTAAAACTTTCTACTTAAAGCTGGCGAACTATGTTAGTGTAGTTTCCAATCAGGACATTGCATCAGAACTTGTAAGTTAAACACTAAACGAGGTAATGCGATAGGAAAGTCCTCTATGTGAGGATTAACAATGTCTTTTAAAACAATCCGTAGCAGAATGTATGAATAACGAGCTTTATTAAATTACCATACCGTACCAAAGGAAAACAGTAATCTTTTATGATCGTTATAAACCGTAAAGCGGACCCACGAAAATAATTTTGTCATCATTTATTATTTTTATTCGAGATATTAGGTCTTTCAAAACGTCGCACTTTTGTTTGCACCCTAAGTAGGCACGGCTATATAGGCCACACCAAGCTTTGAATCTGTGCCACTCACTTAGATCCCGATAGACTTAAAATTTGTTATTATCGTACACTACAGATAGGAGGTCAATTTCAGTTAATTTGTCATTTAGACCCATCCATCCTTCAGCCTTTAGAGGCCCTGCTGGATTTAGGTCTCCCCTAATCGACGCCACTTCGACCCGTCCGACCTCTGAATCAGTTGCTTCCCGCTGTTTTCTTCATGTCGTTAGTCCACTTATCGAATATTTTGTCGAAGCACACATAATACTTTATAACTGTAATGTCTATTATAATTTCCTATGAGGTTTAAAAAACTAAATTTTATAAAACCGGCCCCCATTAATTCTCCATAATACTCTCTAGAAATGTAAATAAACTGGTTCAGAAAATGCGTGTTTGTATTGACAAAGCAAACTATGCGCTGCAAGGGACAGCTAGCTACGCTGTATAATCAAAATAATCACGTACCTACTACGCGGCCGGGGCTAGACATTTTCGCTTTTCCCTTAAAGCGGGCCGCACACTAGAGCAGCACACAGCAAGCATACAGAACGTTAATCACTTTCGCATCCCTCTGGCTTGCTGAAAATGTTAGAATTACAATTTTCAATAATTGTAAAAGTCTAGGTATACTTTTATACTATACTAAGTATACGTTTTAAAAAGAACATCTGATTTTTATAACATACGAGTATACCAATACAAAAGTATGCCATACAATCATTACATCATAGGTTAGAATATTGCAAAGTTGATGCGAAATCTTTAGACACAACATTAACATTCATTTATATAGTACACACACACGAAAAAAATTCAATAATTCAATCCCTTTCCACTCTGGATAAGCATTTAGTGTACCTACAATGTTTGCTGCATGCTTCTTTGGTGTGCGGCCTGCCTAATTCGTTGTAAACTTCCGAACAACGCGACAGAGTAAGCTGTCTCATTAACTTCTCTGTATTTAAGCGTCCACAGAACTACGAAAAACGAGTTTTCAATTCAATTGTAAACATTAAATAGTGCATCATCTCGGTTTTAATAATGGACTTTTTAACACAGTTTTCGATGGCAAAAGAGCACGTTAAAGGCTGTTTTAAACCGTATTCTAAACGTATTCATAATGTTTGATTACCAGATTACCGACTTAAATACTTGTTAACGTATTTAAATTACAGAGAGCGTTTTATAAAGCTCTATCGATTACAAAAAAACTCATAATTTCTGCCGCAATCCGATATTCAATGCAAACGTTTCATGCTCTCATTAAATATTTTGAGGGTACAAATTCAACTACGTATTTTACTACAAGTTTTCATCAACTATTCTTATGTTTCTGGTAATTCCAAGAAACACTTAGATAAACTTTTAAAATCAATTTTTGTCACAGTAAGTTGCTGAACACATTTATTTGATTCCTGGAGATTCATTTTCATTGATTGATATTAAAACGGTTAAATAATTATTTTTAACACTTATGTAACTAACCTGACGTAACCAGTTGGTTATATAAAGGAACTCCGAGATATAATAATTACAAGTGTTACTGTCATACTTACCTAATTATTCTTAAAATTTTGGTCCGTAATATTCAAGTCACTATCGTTATTAATTAAAGTCAAAAGATTTAAGTACTTTTTAGTACTGATACGGTTTAGTACTGAAATCGGTGGTTAGAATGAAAATCACAAGAAAAGTATAATCATAATCATAATTAATATAATTATATCTAGAAATGGAAGTTCAGGTAAATGTAAATGCGTTTGATTAAGACTAACCCTCCGTCTTACATGGTCGTAAAGTAATTACAAATTTTAAAACTTGGTGATGTGGAAGTATCACATTAAACAACGGGTACGTCCATTTGCTACTGATGCATATTAATTGAGATTTCTCTGTGACGTAACAGATGGTATGATGACAGTATGGTCGTATTCATATGACAAACGAGCGTTAAGGGACGGATTGTATGCGCAGCGGTGCTCGGTTTTCTTTTTTAAAGCAGTGACCTGCCGACTGAAGAAAGAAATTTAATTGAATTGAGGGAGCTTTCTTTTTTTCAAATATCATATTGGCGTGAATGGAGTTTGCCGTCGACGCTTTGTCCAGTATTTCACGACACCTTTTCCGACTTTCAAAGCCACTCCCGGTATTGGACTCGTTTCGATATCACCCAAGCAAAAAATATGTATTTCATATAACATACTATTCCTGCATGATTTCTACTACAACGATAGGCGACGTTAATCAAATCCTGTCTCATGAATAGCGTGCGGAGTTGCCTAGTTATTGCGTGTAAAATTATTAACATACTACATACATCAGCTACTTTGTTTTATCCTATAAATTCACCTAATATCTTCCGTATCTAAAAATCGCGTCTTCGCTCGCTAAATCACTCAACACGTCATTAAATGACGTATTTATTCGGGCCTTATCTCTTAATTTTCTTCAAATACAATCAAACAATTGCACAGCACACTGCACTAGATGTATGCGCGGAATTAAAATATTTGCTGCGGGACAATATGTACAGAGCAAACATCAATAGCCAAAAAATATGTGGAATATACCACGGCAAACATTGGCAGACCACGTTATTGAATGTAGCGAGACTACAGAAGCGGTTCGTTTGACGTCGGCCGTCGCCCGATACGTAAGTGCTTGTATGTGATTGAATTATATGGACTGGTCACGGCACAATACAAGTAACACAACCTACGCTCTTGTGCTCTCCGTTGTTAGATGCGCACTTGTGGCTGTAGCATAGCTCTTCGGTACAATTCAAGTGAGAGGACTGGAATAGTTGGACTAAAAAGATTGGATTTCGAATTCGGATTTTCTTATTTGAACCACCCAATTTTAGTTTGCATTGATTTGATGGGATTATTGTAAGGTACATCACCCGCTATAATTATTGGATGACTTGTATAGCCATGTCTGAGTTTATTTAATGCCACAGTATATACGACAATACGTTTGAATGAAGTAGTCAAATGTATTATAAAATAGGTACTGTCAAAAATTTGCGTAAATTTTTAGAGAATACATCTGTCTAGCTTTGAAAAAACCTTTGTTTATGTAATTATATACGCGTTAACCTCAATTATTATAAGGCATCTTCTATGACATAGCTTGTAGGTATATATTTAAGTCTGTTTGACAAACCTTGTAATTTTAAATCGGCATTGTATTGTTATTTCAAACACTTTATTACTTAAAATCTTTGATGCTGAACGTCTCATCTAGATTTATTTTTAAAATAGTTCAGTTAAATAGGCTAACTGCATTGAAATTTTTTGAAGAACTCCTTTGAAAAGGCAATAAACTGATTAATAAAAATATTCATGAAGCCGCGATGACACAGTCCGAGCCAGCTTTGACAAAGTAGATTTGACGACTACTTGGACAGCAATTTAATCGTGGAAACACTGACCAAGACGTTCTTGGATGACGGCGGTTGTATCAAAGTCAACTTTGTCCAAGTGGACTTCGACTATGTCAGCGCATCTTAAATATATTAAAAAAATATGTTCTCATTGGGTGCGTTTATGTGGAAGTAATTCCCTTTATCTACCGGTTTGAGCCACGGATGGCAATTAGTTCTGCTTCGGTTGCAGCCGTGTATACATACATGCACCTATGCATATATGTGTTACTTAGGTTGATGTCAGCGGTTCGTATGGAGCCTTAAGACTAAAAGAAGCCTGTAAACGCATCCAATAATCGTAGTGATGATAGGTTTCTGTGTTATGTCGGTCCGAAGTCTACGTATTAAGAAGCAATGTAACAATTAAGATCTGATTGTATTCAACAGCAATAATGCAATAACAACAAAAGCAATAATGTTATAAAATATACGATGTCGCATATATACCAATCATGTTTGAGACAGGTGTTGGCCAATTTATTTCACAGGAATTGATTTTACAACTGTTTGCTTATAGCTTGAGGTCTATGGTCTATTTTCTGTATGTAAAAGTCTCTTGTAGAACACTTAAAGTACTTATGTATTTATTTCATCATACGTATTATGTAATCATCTTAATAGTATAAGGCTTCAATATGGGCATTGACAATATTATACTCCAAGTCATATGCAATTACATCAATATTGATTATAATCGCTCTGGTAGTTCTAACATTGTATCGTACTTTACTAATTTCCTTGACTATGTTTATAATTAATATATCCAAATAAAGTAACAAACCCTGGCTTACAAAAAATTAAAGAAAAAATAAAAAAAATCCCTGCAAACCTAAACTAACATGCATTTTTACTGACACCTTTTGAAAATGTAGTGATTGCCGAAACAGCAAGTAATCATTATGACTACTCGTCTACTACTTATACTCGGACAATTTTTTGCATGATTCGAATAACCGGATCATCTAAAAATACTCTGGTAGTATAGGCTGAAAATACCGAATTCCGCAGAAAAACTAAATACCTTACGTGGAAGTGATGAAAAATACTAAATATTTTTCATATTTCAGCGTAGCAGCGTAGCCGCGTAGCGCGGGTCTACGAATTCGTAGCCATAACTTTTATTGAATATGGACTAATCAGTTCATACTTCTACAGTATTTTAACCAATACTAGCTAATTAATTATCAACCTATACATACTTCACTATCATGAATATTACATTATATTATGACCACATTATATATTATAAAAGTTTGTTTCTTTTTTTATTATTTTTATTATCTGTATTTATAACAACCACTCACTAAAACACGCGCAAACTAACCACAAACATACATGGGGAATACAAGTCTATCTGAACTTACTTTTAAGTAATATTGACTGCAATTTAAACTAAAAAGCTGTTTATATCGCAAATGCGATTTCTTCTTTTATACTTCCTAAGTGTTGGAGACCGGACCAGACCTCATACTACAGGGCTACGCTTCAGTCGACATTTCATGATGACATGATTTGCAACACTAATGTTAGAGCTACTAATGATCAAGTATACTGGTAGTATTTGCATGATACCTACTCAAAACTGAACCTCTGTCTGTATGTACGACAAGCGAAAGGCAAAAAGACAGCATACAAAGTGATCTAGTCACTTGATCGTTAGTCAATGGTAGGTTATTCTTGATTGAGTGTAGCAAACAATACGCACTTGAGTACAAATAGGATTCTTGCCAAGACTAGTATAATAAATTATGTGTACTATAAAGTAGACGCAATCATCGACGCTTTATTACCCATTACCTTACGATAAATATAGAAGTGATGCATATTCTAATAGATACCGATGTGAATATTAAAGTCGGCTGTTCCGATTCCATAGATATTAGGGAGTCTATCGATTTTGCTGAAATAGTCGTTGTGGATTGTTAGACTTCCATGTTACAAGTATCGGACTCTAAATACTCTGATAAAGCAATATTGCATGGAGAATATTACGGAGTACTAAGTACAAACCGATAAATGCGCCTTAGATAGTCGGATAGTAAGGAAGAGCTTTAATCGCTGTCAATACTCAGCTAATAGGTTAGGTATGTCAATTATTCATTGCATATGCCAGAATAATGCGCGCCAGATAAGTCTGCCGGCGCTGTTAACGATTTCTTTACACGATATCTACTATTGCCCTTAGTTCAATATTTTCAAGTAATGGGTTGAAGTACAATTCCAATGAATGGGTTTATGCTTTCCATTTCCTTGTTTATGGCGATGTGAGTCCGAAAGTAGCCACCTTGGGTTACTTATATGGAAATATCAGAGGGATCCCTAAATTGAAAAAAATAAAATATAGCCTATATGTTGTAAGTTAATAGTGTAGCTATCTATTTGTGAAAGAATTTTAAAAATTGGATCTTTTGTTTCAAAGATTACCCCCTATACATACAATACATACACCTACTCGCATATCTACAAA
>DWMR01000232.1:0-14504 GCA_018245355.1 Dalla costala
CACCCCCGCACTAGGATTCCCTGTGTTGCGGGTGGCGGACACGTTCCTACTTTATTATTATTTTTAATTACTATAACATTTTGCTTGATGCAAGGCGAATTTAATGTAGTCTCACTTGAACCAAACTAGACTAATTCTAGAATAGACAGAATTAAGTAATGCGACGTATGTATTAGAAATTAAGTATCTTTCATTTATTGTATACGCAGATGGCTACTCCATCAATGCTCAAAGGAATCACTTAACAGTGCAGGCGTGGAAAATGCTGTCATTGTTTCGAAGATTACAATCGCAGATGGTACCCTACATACCGTATCTCCATCTCACACGCCGCATAATAAATTTACCAGCACTACCGTATATAGCAAACTAGCTGTTCTCTGCGGATTTGCTCACTGAAACAAGCTTACATTCAATACAGGTAACCCAATCTTATTTTTCATCAAGTAGTTATAAAAATCTTAATGGACGCTTACAACGTGTCAGGACCTTTAACAATGCTTGCCTGCCTGCATGCTGCTTTGAACTCATTACCGGTCCACTGCAGGACACAGATCTTTACAGAATAGATAATCCATGATAGCTCGAGAGAACGATTCTAGATACAGTGCGAATCAAACGTAACAATCTGGAAAAATAGGTTAAAACACTTTGAGGACAGCATGAGTTGATTTCGTAAAATTTGCGACCAGCCATTAGTTAGAAAGATTGTGACTTCAGTCGTAACAGCTTATTCGACAATATTTCACGCTGAGCGCAGAAATATATCGCGGGCGCATTCCATGATTCATAAATTTGTTAGTTGTCGCGGCCACAGAATTATAACAGACGACTAATATCTGAAGAACAAATATTTCATCTCGAACAAATTCTACTACTTAAACCCTTATTTCACATTCAGATCGGAAGTAACATCAAAATAATGAAAATACTATCGGTGAATGCGTTGACGACACTTCCAAAATAGACAAACATTTATTGAGACACTAAATGATAACTACCATTACGATAGGAATCCAAAGGTTCTGGGCATAAAAGCAGTATTTTATTTTGATAACACAGAGATCTGATAAAGGCTCGATCTATGACGTACTTAAGACTGGCGCTCGCTAGCTCTTAGAATACTTTATTTGGTTACAAATACAAAATGGCCATCCGCTTGTAGGTGAGCCAAACCCGAAATGTACGTACGCGTAAACAGAACAGTAAAATAATAAGCGAAACTAAAGATACGAGGCTAATCGCTTTGTTTTGACGAAAACTTCAGTGGGAAGTGGTGGCTGACGACTTGCGCATTTCGTAACAGAACGGATGGGTTCGAAATTTAACTACAAAAATATTTTTAAATGCTGAAACGAAAACGCTTAAACGCTTACACTGATACTTCACAATTGCCCAACGCTTACACCGACACCGCATAACCAGGTAGTAATGTCCATGCCAACTTGGGACCCTTTACTCAGACGCCTCGGAGTGAAACTCCCTGTGTTGGGAAAACTCCACACGGCGAAAACGTGTAAGAAATACTGTTTTACGTTCCCTCCGAAGCGCTCAGGAAATATTGGCAACAGCGGTCACCTTTCCAACTCCCGAGTGTGCCCGACGTTGGTTAACTTATTCGGCCAGTAACGACACAAGCCGCGAGACTAAACGCGTCATCAATTCTCTTCAGGCTATTAACTGCACGTAGAGATATGTGGTAGCATATTATACCGTTTAATGTCTAACTTTATTTATTTTGGCAGTAGGAAGGGTGTCGTTGCAGACCGGAGTACGTAGATGTTGGAAGAGTTCCCGGTCATTATTATAACTCCAGCGGAGTCACAAGCAACAGTTTCGTATCCACGAAGTATGTGTCGACTTGCATAAGACATGTAATATCGGCGTTGTATTGTAATTTAATAAAACGCTGACCACATGTTTAATTCAAAAATAAAATTTAAATAAACGGACTTTAAACGTAAATTGCATACCTACCTAAGTAATTTGTAAAATAACGGGCGTTTCGTGCAAATTTTGTTGCAGTAAGTTAAAAGCTTCCTCAAGGTTTTTTTAAATATGCTATTCTATGCTAAAAGAGCTAGGTATTATTAAACATTTTAAGCAGATATTATAACAAATTTAATTACATGTATAACATAGAATAATCTCGCCTTTGTTAGTCCGCCACGATAAATTTATTTAAAGACCGATGTATTTTCTATATTTTCTGGTGTAGTATTGAAGGATAAAATATGGAAGGTAATCGACGATAAAATTAGACATTGCATTACCGCTTTATCGATATATTGTTCAGAATAACCTTCTAAGGTTCCATAATAATGTATTTGCCGAGAGGAGTAAATGTCACAAATGGTACATTCTGATGTAACCAACCATAATGGTGCAGTATAACAAGCTTGGTCATCAACCAACGGAATCATTTATTCCTGGAACATTATTGATGTTCAATCATGCTTCTACTGATATTTAAATATCCGAGTTCTAAGGAAATTTGTTAGGTTCCGACGTCGACGATGGAAAATAATTGGTTACAAGTTGCAACGAAGCAACAGGTTAATAACTACGGTCTCTGAAAATATGTCGAACAAGCCGCCATCGAGACATCTTATAAAATGTAATATTGAGATGGTGGCAACTAATTCTGTTTAGATTCGTAACATAATAGTGGAGAAAAGGTCTACTTTTAGCACACTAACGATCCATCGCTGGGAAGTTCAAATGTGCAACGATTGAACGTCCATCAAGACTTTTTGTTTTCACCACATGAGGTTTTTTCGCGCAATAAAGGAAAAGCTTTGATGACGTATTAACATTAGTACATACTGCTGAAATTAGTATATGTTGCTAAAAGCACTGCTACAGATATTCGGTTAATGAAAATCTAATTACAAGATCCAACTACAAAGTACCTACCTATAAATCAATCATTTTTATAAAGCTACTTCATCGATTCTACTTCATAAGAGTTCTTAAAAGCTTAATCAGAATTTTGACCAATACAAACACAAATTGTGACGTGATCCGAGTCACGTATTTAAAAATAACTATGAACGATTCATAGCGCCATAGAGTTACGGCAAGCACACAGACCCTCGACAGTACTTTAAACCGAAACGGTAATTAAAATAGTTCAGGGGGATTCGGAAAAGACCACTTCAATTCGTTCAAATGCCCTCATAGCGATGTAGGGAATAATATCAATTAAATAATAATCGATTTTAAGCCCCAAGCCGTTTAATCACTACGGATTGTTTAAAAAGGCAATACATTTTGAAATACAGAATTTTTTATACTTAACAAAAACTGATTATGTTAAATAAATAAACAAGCCTAACCAGTTAATACCAACGAGTGTAATGTTGGAACGCATATATTTACCTCACCTAGTGAAGTAGACTAACTAACTAATCATGAGTAACTAATATGCCAAATTAGTTGATGGTATAGGTACCTATTTGGTTTGCAGCTCATAAGAACATAATGATAAAATCTTAGTTTCGTTTAGCTAATTCGGTAGTTAGTAAATGCATAACTTAGAGGTGTAATAGATATAACCATACTAATCATGTAATTGATTTGTCATGTGGAAGACCCCTTGGCCTAACGACAACCTTAAATGTTGCGCTAATTAATGAAACGAAGAATTAACCTCGGCTGTATGTCAAATAATATTGAAGCATTTCAAAGTTACCACAGTCATTGATACAACCCACATGTTATCTGAATTGCGAAACCTTAGTTACCTATAATCACACTTCCTACATTATGGCTCAAAACAAGTGGTGTGTTACCACCCACAGTAACAAGATAATCTCAATATCGAAGGTGAATTAATCGCCCACGTGCAGAAAAACTGCCGTCATCAGCTAACTTCTAATGAAGGTAGCCGATTCGTTGGCCTTCTTAGTCAGAACGCCCATAAAGCCAGATATGGCTATTAGTTGAAGTGTAGGAGGCACTTAGAGGAACTCGGCCCCTACCCTTATAAGGTATCACGAACTTCAGCTTTGTGTTTTAATGTTTGCTCGATGTGGCCTGTTGAGACACGCTTAGAACACTTAGAGCGCAATTAAGCAATTTGAAGTCCTAATTTAGAAAGGTCAGGTCGAGATACCAACCCCATTTTATTTTCCATGCTTCTAGTGGCTTACAGCTGGAGAATGATTGGAAAGTTTCAGAACTTCAGGCAGAGTTTTGGTCTCATGTTCACAGGAGAGCTAGGTAATGCTTATAATATTTGCGAAAATTGGAAGGATAAGTCTTCCTGAAATTCCTGTAATTAAGATTCGGTTACTCATTTATCCTTATAAACATGCAGGTATGATTAGATAATTTGAAAGACATTACCTACTGACAATCAACCATTGAACGCTTTCCAGGGGAATACACAGACTATTATCGTATGTTTGAAAATAATAAATCATTAAATCTTACATACTTCTGTGATGATAATATACTCGAGGTGTTGAAGGTTTTCTTATCATTTTCACATTAGTCGGCATTGAACAATAGAATGACGATATATAAGTATCTAAATATTAGCATTATAAAGGTCCATCGTTATTCCTGGGTTATTATATTATTATGAAAATTTATTATCGAATTTCCCTATAAACGAAGATAAAATCAAATATAAAGAACATTTAAACAAAGTTGCTAATTCTTAACCTTAATAAAATAAATTCCGGTTATTCATACATGTAATCAATGTAATCATATGTAATGTCAAATTAAATAGCACATAGTAATCTAACAAGAACATAAAAATGCAATATGCCATATCTGTTTAACATAATAATACAATCAGTGTCCTCTATGACACGGTATAAATCTGGGTGTAACGGTTAGATGCATGCCGCAAGAAGCCATACTTCATGGAACGTATGACCCATTGTATGTATCCCTGTGACAAATTATGACGGCTGAGTACACAAGTAAGATGACGAATAGCCCAAGTCGCATAAAAACTAATTTGCATAGAAACTTCATGTTACTACTTGCGGGGTTTTCTTGAGTGATTTGAACCAAAGTTAAGTCCAAATGGAAGATCTTTTAATACTACTTGACACTTTGAAAACCTTTACGTTGTTTATATTCTAGCTAGACGAAAATACTTCCTATAAAAAAATTACGAGGTACTGCGATGATAAAATGACCAGTAATAAATGCAAGGTTGACTTCACTGTTGTTGATGACACGCACCCTGTTAATAACAACACCAACATCGATGTTTTCTTTTGCATTGTTATTCGGTCGTGCTTACCAAATAGCTCGTTGGTAAGCAATTTTGTTTGATAAAACATCTACATTATTGTCAACATAAACTAACTGTAACTCAGCCGCGCCTGTAACGTGACGAGAAAGATTTAATCAGAATTTATTCAAATTGTGCGTTGAGTTCTACGAACATTACGTGCACGATTTAAAGATAACGAGAACTTTTGTTTTCATTACAATAATAGACAAGGAATACAATTTGAACGTGTATTCAGCAGCAACAGATTCGTTTTAAATTTAGACTGGCAGATTTCAGTGCGATGCAAATTTAAGCAGCCAAGTACAAGCGGTTGATCATTGAAACTAACGCCAACCATGCTTCTGAAACATGAGACGTCTGCAACCACTCCGACTGCCGCCGACACACTTAGCAGAAGCTATAAACAATCGAAATCCAAAAATAGAGTTTATTACTAAAGCAATTGAATTCAATGTCGGTGCAGCGGTTACCATCAATGTTCCTTATAGACCAGAGCAATTTGATTTAGATTCTAAGACATTGTGTTGAGGTTAAATGTGGCGTAATAGCGGAGATAACAATGAACGCCTATTCTCGCCAGTCTCGGTACCTACTTGCGGTTGAATCGTAAGAATCTTAACAGAAGTAGAACAGTTATTCTATTGTTACAGCGTTGTTTCTTGATGGAGTTCTAGAACTATGGCCGCAAAATGATACATTCTGGATATTAATTCAATCAAAAGTAGCTGATAAACAGTCAGCTGATATTTACACTTTATTAAGATTTAAAAAAAATGTATGTTTCTTACATTGTATCAAATATTTTCTTGCGTTGATATACGCTAAAATACAATTCGAGTAAAATGAAGATAAGACAATGTGTGTTAAAATATAAAGCAAAACATTTAGGTCACATACGTAATAACGACATTTACATAACATAATATATGGTAACGTTATATAAAATAATTTGATTTAAAATAAGGCTCACTAACACTTGTCACTAACAGTCCTAACCTAACACCCATAGTCTCATTACTAACAAATACTAATGAACTAATATTCTTATTAACATCTTATACTAACTAACAAACAGTCCTATTCCAGGCTTGTCAAAGATGTCCATAGGCGGCAGCGGTTGGCGGGACTGCACGCTCGTTTGCTACTCTTATAATTTAAAAATAAAAGAATAACTATGTAGAACAACGACAGGAAAGAGTAACATGGTACGAACACGCATGACATGAGATGCACAAAAAAGGGAAATTAGCAACAAACAGAGTTGTCTCTTTGTCTAGGTAAGACGATTGTGCGACGCCACGGTTCTTTTGCATGAAACGTAATGCGTGTCCGTCACAATTGATCAAGACTTAGGTGTAAGCTCTTTTATTCACCAAAAAGAAGACAGTGGCTTGTTTTAGCACAGAATATACTGGTTTGAATTTTTATATCACGATAATAGAGATTATTTCATCTGTGAATCGAAAACAAATGTACAAAACGGACGACATGATTATGTCGTTCTGTATAACATGTATACCTTTGTAATTTAAAATTTAAAAGTCAATTAAAATTTAATTTAAAATTAATCTTAAAATACACTTATTTCCATTTCCATTGAAGCCATATACAAGTTCTACCACGTACCATACTTTTTCTTGAAATTGTATTCCTAAAAACGCAGACATTAAAAAATACTTCAACGTTTCGACTCCGACTGATAATATTATTGTGTGGCGGAAAAGCTAGTGAGGAGGCTATATTTCTTAGTCGATCTCGATCTATTTCAGTTTGGCTTTATCTTCCCTCTGCATTAATGCGTGTGCTAGTTTTAGTTCAACTCCCTATTTTATTCTTTCTTATTTAAATAAGTTTCATATTTTAAATATTACATTCGTCTTTGCCTTCATAATTGTACTCTCGGAAGATGTAGGGGGGAGGGTTAGTTTTTGCCCCAAAACCACGGTGACCAGAATTACTTAAGAAGCGTTCATATCTTCGAAGCAATGTGGAGCGCGATTGGTGCTCGAATGGGCGTTTCGCCTCTGTCGGCGACGGCCGCCGAAGGGCAGCCGGGGACGCAAAAATATATGAAAATATGTACTATATGGCGCGTTATTCCACTGGTTGACCAACGACGGTTCCTCCGTGCCGGCTAGTGGAACAACGCCCAATGGGCGACAGATTTTGAGGCGGTTCTGGTTTTTATTTTGAAATAATAGTAACACCTTTTTGACCCTCAGAATGGCCACTAATCTTCCTACGACACCGCGGAGTACAAGGACTTGGTCAATCAAGACATGGAAATTTTTTGTGATTCGTTTTAAATTCGTTGCACGTTGCAAATGATTTCTAGAATTTATAGTGACTATTACACAGTTATTCTGTGATCGACGCATTTCAGGTCACTAGATTTATGACTGTTTTCCTCGAAACTTGACAGACATTGTACATTTTGTTGCTGTTACGTACGTAAACCCGCTTCCCCGAATGTTGGTAATTATAATATTCTAACGGATATTAACAGTGCGAAACTATAGCAAAGTTGACCTAATAATCATTCTAATTGGGTCATAAATCAACTAACGTTGTAATAGGTAATTTGTAACGTCAAAATGTGCGTTTCCTGTTGTTTGCGCCTTTAGGTATCAGAGGATACGTTTATATCTACTAACATTCACGCTCAAGCCACGAGAAAAAACCGGATGTAATCAATTCATAAGATAATAGCTGGGACCTGCAATAAGGGTAAAGATCTAAGACGGTTGTTGCTTAATTTTTCATATACGAAAGTACCCAGGAAGGATCCAGATAAAATATAGTTAATTATTATTAATATTGGACCCAGCTGACGCAAGCCCAACAATGACGCATGTGCATTTCGTAATCTTTTGGGAGAACCTAATTTTCTTTTTTATGGATTACTTAGACTTACCTCATATCATACCCCTCTTCCCCTCGTCACGTAACGTCACAGCAAAAAATTTAAAATTGTATGATGAAGCGGCCTTTCAAATGAAAAATTAATATTGCATTTGAATTGGAAAAAAAAAGGACGCTAACGCAACGGATCGTGTATCCTACCAGTTATTTGATTATGTTGAGAATGAAACTCTTGACTTTTCAAGGTAGGCTGTACCATGTACAAATGTGCCAAAATTCATGACAATTCAAGTTAACAGTAATTCTTCCTTTTCTATTATGTTGCATCGTAATTAAAACAAATCACTGTATTAAATTTATGGGTAGGTATTTGTATTTCGTGGAAGCTTTAAAATCTGGGTGGAGCTTGCTTTATTGTATGGTAAAAAGGTTATAAATTAATTTTACAAAACATTGCAGACATCCTTTTACAGCTTTAGTGATGGTGATGAGGATGACCGATGACTTACTGGTACTGTGGAGTTGTTAATTAAGGACCGTTACGAGTTCGTAAGTATGACCGGCGGCGTTTTTGACGATGGATGATATAACAGATTGGTCCCGTAATTTATATGAAGTTACATCGTTAAAGTCGAAATAAGTCATTATTTAATTTACATTTATACCAATTAAAATAATGACCTATTTACCTACCAGATGGGAAAGTTTTTTTACTTTAGATCCTCTTACATCTGTATAAATCATAAAATCTAATTTTATTTTATATAGTTTTATCAGATTTAAAATAAGAAAAACATATATGAGCCTGCATCCATTCTAAGTTTGCTTGAAGGTTCAAAAATACAATAGGTACAATAAAATGTAAATTATTACGACATTAACGTTCCATTATTTGTCATTTAATAGTAAATTAAGTAACATGCATTCAGAATTTATGTTTTTTATTACTAATCATTTTCGCCTTTGCGTCTCAAATGATGTCATCTACCCACACACACTAGTAATTGGCATACACAAAGGCAAATGATAGAAAATACTCTCCTATGATCATTGAAGCACACAATTGGACTGATATAACAATTATACGAAAATTATTTATTGGTAATCTGAACGCCCGAAAAAAATATACAAAATCAATAATTACTGAACATCCTTATGAAAAACGTGAGTAAAAGCGGATTTTTTTTTAAGCTTGTACAATATTATAAGCCGTAGGTATGTTTAACGCATTATAGTGCTGAAAAGATTTATAATGGCAATGTAGATGTAAAAAATGGCAATAATCATAAAATGATTTGATGTGACCAAATTGGAACATCATGTCGCGATCGCAAGTTCAAAGCAAAACGGTCAAAAGGAAGAACTTTACAGTTCTTAAGCCAAAACGAATAGAGTTCAAATCAGAATGGTATATTAAGTTCGCAGCTACAATAAACGTTTCAAAACTGCAATCACAAATTGTTACGTGGCGGTGGACGGCAACAACCCAACAACCTGATTGTACCGTTAAGTGAGACGCGCAGAACTGACCTAGTGCCGGGAAAGTTATCAGGGACGACCGTGTTCCGCTTTGAAATTCGAACCCAACCATAATTTTCAACACGCCTTTTTACTGTAAACCCCTATCGATGATAAACGATTAAATTTTTGCAACAAGTAGGTACCTACCTACTTCTCTTTTAGCAAGAAAACACCATTATGATATCTTCCAGTAGGCACCTATGCGTTTATAGTTTATAGAATAAATCTTTTTGTTCGATGATAATTGAAGTAAAGAACTAAACTTAATCCTGAGGATTTACGAAACAGGTCATCAAATTGCGATAAAATCACAAACGAATCACAGCGCTGATGTCATGTTCTGACATGAAACAGGACATCCTAATGGCTATTTTACTAGACGAGCAGACGTTCTTGGATACTACTGATGCCATTATGAATGTAGCATACTTCAGTACAGTACGTTCTCTTAATGAACGTTAATTCATTGCAAGTGGAACTGATTCAATTGTTATCACGATCTGAAATGGCAATGACCTTTGTCAAAACAATTGTATTGGTTAGCTCAAATATTCATACGGCACCCTGCTCTCGTAACGTAATTTTTCTGAAGATACTGTTAGCAAAAAGTGTAAATTATAAACGAGAATGAAGTCGGACATTGATTACAATAAGATAAAAACTGTGACCGCAGCAATTTTACTTGATAAGTATGAGGTGAAATTTAAACCGCATGTCGTCATGTATTTACTTAAACTAGGGAGTATGTACCCCTAAATACTGCAAAGTTCCCAACTCTCTTTCTTAGATTAGACGAAATGAATTCAAAATCCCAAACCAACGGAATCTCAATAGCCGAAAATGTTCCCGCTCTAAAATCTCGCATCGAAACACACGATACTGTCCTGAGCGTTCTATAAATACGAGACTCGTTGGGTTAAATTGGCATGTAGAAAAATGCGCTCAAAACAAGGCCTGCTCAGAAGATGCTAGTCAGGGAGTTCCCGACGAACGTGGATTAAGTATATTTATAGTTTGATGCGGGGTCGACGTTCCGCACGCTCCCACGCCGCGCCACCGGGACGCTGCTGTTCATCTAGACGTTTACAATTCTAATAGAAAATGACATTTAATTAAGTCCTATGAGACATTATTCACTAAAACCTCATTAACATTTTGAACAGACACAAATTTGCTTTTCGGAGCAAAATAAATTAATCATTATTTAGATAAAAGCATTACTTGGCTTTTTAGGCCGATCCAAGCAGGGCTAGTATTTTATTTTTCTAAAACAAATGAACATGTTAATATTAAGAGAATCTTACTAGATGTAGGTAGGTAATTGAGAAAAATATTAACGTTATATTTAAGTTGTATTATGAGAAGAGATACTGCAAATCACACATCCCTGTTAAACCAAGTGGGTTAATATTTTGTTTTATCTTTAATCTTACAAAACAAGATCTTAAATAAGATATTTTTATTTATTTTCACAGTTTTAAGTCTTCTTGGAATCATAGTTTAAGTTTTTTGAACAACACTAATTCATCATATTTCACACATGACATGATACAAGAACAATGCAAAATGTTTCGTGATAATTTTAGCTCGCTTGCGTTTTACAGTAATAACTGCCGTGATCCAAATGATTGTATCTCAAATCAATGAAAATTTACAGAATATAGAAAATAGAGACGATGTGTGTGAAAATACTTTATACAATAATACAAATATGTATTGCAAAAATAACACCTTAAGTAAATTTTTAGGCGCATCAATGGTGGTGTGCGGTGTGTGTGGCGCGAAACTGGAAAGCAGCGAGCGATATAAGTAGACCCGTAATGGAACGACAGTTCGTGCGATGCCTATTACGGAGATTGGTGCGTGGCAGTTTACGACCCTTGGTCAACTCCAAAATGTAGGTTACATCACTCGAGTAAAGTCTGTGGACAGCGGAGATATAGCAGGACAGTGAGTCATCTTGCGAAGTCGGAATTAGAACCTAATATGGTGTTAAAAGAAGGCAATTTGATATGCAGTAATTCATCGCTC
This sequence comes from Dalla costala, assembly GCA_018245355.1. Lineage (NCBI taxonomy): Eukaryota > Metazoa > Arthropoda > Insecta > Lepidoptera > Hesperiidae > Dalla > Dalla costala. The sequence continues at coordinate 11,675 of DWMR01000232.1, forward strand.
GTTGATAACATAAAACTTTGCAACAACGCTAATATAATGAAAATAGAGGCATTCATATAATCGTTATAGAGCTATAAAGCTATTGCAAAAACAATCGGTGCCGATCAACGTAAATTGCAAATTCCGTTCTGTTCCGTTATAATAAGGAAAACGAATCATGCAATGAGTAATAAAATTTATAGATCAGTTTAAAGCAGTCAGATATTTTATGTTCACATATTACAATGCTGGAAGCTAGAAAGCTTTGATTATGCGCACAAATGAATAATTAATTATTTCATCAACGTCAAGTTCCTACTGTTCCAAATTACTGCTCTTATTTCGCAAGATTCTCATGATTTCAATTGAATATACAACAAAATAGGATAATTTGATTATCATAAATGAAGGGTACGAAATATTTCAATGAAGAGGAAGGCGTCAGCTTATATATAAATAACTATAATTCTGCCAAGCGGAGCTTGCGGTAACTCATTCATAATTTTGTTGTCAGCACAAAAATAGCGATTGTCTACGTCTGCGACGTAGTGAAAAATGAAACAGGTGATGCGGGCAACGAGACAAGGTGGAATGACAAACAAACCTCGGTCATTCAACTTTATACACAGGAAGCCGACGTTTCCTTGGAGCTCACCTACATTTCGGATAAACGTCGATTCGAGAGAGTATCTCTCATATATCAATCTGTTTCACTAATTGGTATAAACGGTTTATCAGAATATTCGTAAAAACAACTGTCTTAGAAATCAGTTTATTTTTGTCAAGATTCCAACAACCGAAAAATTATCGTCGTTGCAAACAAACTAAAAGCAGTATTCGTAAAACGTGCAAGTTGCTGTTGTTTTTTTGTTAAACACATTCGTTCAGACAACGAAAATAAATCTAAGCTTACTAATTACTCCTTGGACAGAGTCCCAGCAGATAAACACCTAAACTCCAGCCAAAAATACGCAAGATGGCGTCGGGTTCATAATAAAACAATTTAATGGGCCAACGCGTTTTCCGCGGTGACGAAATCTTCGCCGACGCATTCGGCTTGCGTAACCTGCTACAAGATCTGTGCAAGAGAAAACTGTGTAAGGTCGGAATAATTATGCTGCGTTTGCAGATCGAATCAAATCAAACGTAAATTAATGTAAAAATAAACAAGGATTCAAGGATTTATTTAATAAAAGATGTTCCTGTAATACTACTTTCACTATGGAATATTATTGTCTGTATATATTCGGCAGTAGATTGTGTTATTTCGAATATTATGTAAACTGTATCACTAAAACGAAATCTAACTCATTCTCTTTGTGTTAGCTGCCCAAATGTTCTCTTGAGAAAATCGCTTCCTTAGCGATAACACCACACCGCCTATTCGCTGCCACCGTCTATAACTTTTTGTCACGTTTCATTAATTGTAATTTCTCAAGTATGAAGCGTAAAACAAAGTATATTTGTATTGTATTGTAAATATACGATTCACGAACAGTTTCCATTCCGTACAGTTTGTTTACCGTTGCGTCCGGTGTTCGATGTAAATGAACTGCTGTTACCTTTCAACAGAGACGATTTAACCCCCTTCGAGCTGAGACGATATGTAGATACATTGCTTTGTTGTCGTTTATTGTTCTATCCATAGAACTAGGAATATAGTGTTCTATCAAATCAACTAGCGGAGGTGCGGGATGTTGACGGATGAATCTGGATGATACGGATATATCGGATAGACATGATAATAAAATAGGGTTGTTACATGTTGTTGCTCTAGCCTTTCGGTGGTGATGGGTTATCTACACTAAAGATATTAATACAGAAATGGATTGGGGGGACAAATACTTTCCACCAACTCACATTTGCAGTATTATTATGTCATATCATATAATAGCCATCGAACAAATTCATTTTCTCATTTTACAAGTACGTTATGCCGTATTCGTAAATCAGGTTCACCTTATAAAAACATCCTGTATTTCCTATTCAATATCAGCGAGAAGGAAACAAACGTCTAAACAAGACAGACCGTTGCCTGTATACCTTGTTTGTTTCACTTTTTTAATTGTGGCTTTCTGCTAAAAACAACGTTAGTGCATATTCACATAGTTCAGTTTAGCTTGTTACCAAACTTTAGTTAAGACAGTTATTATTTAGTTATTTCTCGCTCCCAATCTGAAATGTCACTAAATTATAGGAGTATGTGACATTTGTAGGGAATGCGACTAACACAATTTGCAAAGGGATATTAAGCAGAGTATAGAACTATCGTTTTTAGGGTTTCAAGCGGACGTAACTAAATTAATTTTGTACCTACGTGAAAAGTATTTATTTATAGTGTAATTAGAAATCAGCTATGTAAACAGTCGTGCTGAGTACGTGTTGTGTAATAAAGTAGTTGATAACCTATAGGTTACAAATAGGTACCTGTTGTGATTGCGAGTTTATTTTAACATAACGGTACAAAATAGGAGGTAGGTACCTACTTAGAAAAATTTGATTAATCATTACGAATTAATGCAGATTTAGTATGAGTTTTTCTAAAATGCAATAAATTTTACATATCGGGATATTTGTGAGAAGCTAGTCATTCCTTATCCCGTAATCAAGACGTCAGTAAATAAAGAGTAACGTAGGTACCTACCTACCCAATTGTTTTAAGTCTCATGCATATAATAATGTCACCTGCTGTAACGGTGAAGGAAAACATCGTGAGGAAACCTGCATGCCTAAGAGTTCTCCATATAGTTCTTGAAGGAATGTGAGTGTCATCTAGTTCACCCTATCGCATTAGGTTAGACCTGTAATGATAGTTGGGAAATTGACAATAAAAAAAAATAAAAAAATAAAA
>DWMR01000233.1:0-14504 GCA_018245355.1 Dalla costala
GACAATTCTGGATGAGGACGCCAGTTATGGCCATTCGCCGGCGAAATACAGACATCCAGGAAAAAGAGCAAAAACATGAGCGACCAACGATAAGAACAAAGGCACTAATTTCGCACAGAGTTATAGATAGTTTCACGTCAGCTCGATTCGTAGCTTTGTAACGACGACACATAAGAGAAATGTCCGACAAATTGCGTCCCGTGAATGCAGCACACTCGAACACAATACACAGTCGGATCATTCGCCATTTTATGCACAACCGGCCACGGCACCAAAGTGGCCGTTTGACGATGCCAGAAAAGTTTTCTGCAGCGTATATGAAAATCAAATGCACTTTCGCCTATTTCGTTGACCGTGCAGAATTTAAACTTGCTTTCCATTTGTTTGCGTCCAAAATCTATGTCTTGATACATTTATTTTCATAATTTGAAGTTGAAAGCTCGTATAAATAAAGGGTATGTCCACAAATATCTTTCGCTTCAATCCACACAAGCGTCGCGCGCTATGCGAAGAGAAATGGTCCACAAATTGCGTACGCCTGACTACGCTGCGAGATAGTACTCCCGCACAACTCTACACTATTTGTATATCTGTGGCTCTAACAAAAAAAATTGAGACTCTGAAACAAACTATTGAATACTTTGAAAGATAAAATGATAATATGAAGCACACTTACTACTTGTCCATTTAGTTCTGTTAGGTAGGTACAACACAGTAATCCCGCAGAGTCAAAGACATTTAAAAGTATCGGTAAAGTACGTAAGGTGCGTAATTTTTGTGCGTGATTGTCGCAAAACCAGAAAGTTGAATATTTTGTTTAAGGGCCTCTATTTAAATTTATATTTAGTCTGAGATCTATGGTAGTTAAACCACACAGAGAGGTTTGTAGCTACACGGACATTCCACGCAGTATTATCTATTTTAACAAGTTGTAAATTTTTATCGTTATGATACGGCTTTGATCTGAGGTAAAAAAGTAAAAGTTTTATAATATAGACCGAAGCCTGTACTCTGCGATAAATGAGGCAAACAAAGATGTCAGGCTCCAATCGTTCCCAGAGGACATTAAGCCTCTTTAATGTTCCGTCTGAAAATTAATGTCACACCTACCGAAGTACTGAACATAAAAATATTTATTTAATAGGTTATTAAAGTGACGTACAGAGGAATGCACTCTAAACTGTTTAAAAGATGTAATAAGACGAAACGAACCAAGTTTTATTATTGGAGTAAAATAAATATTATTAGTACGCCATTGAACTGGATCTAAGTAGGTAGGTATTAAGTTTACGAAATATTTTCGATTCCATTTCGATTTAATAATAGTTTTAATAAAAAGGATTGAAACTAGTTACTTTGTAGCAATTACGTATAGTAGGTACCTATATTGGAGCAAAACTACAAAAATAACGCAAAAGTGGAATAAAAATACATAATAAATGATAGCTACTCATACTTTTTACATGTCTAATATTTGGAGCAGTTTATTCTTTTCAGTTATCAACGTCTAAAAGTATAGGCAATATACCTACCTACGTCTTGCATTAACCTACACAGTAAAAATAAATACTTACAGGCTCCATTTCGTTTGTAGTTGACGTGAGAAATAACTATGAATATTAGCGAAAAATACGGCCGATTGAAACTCGAAAACCGGGTACTTTTGTACTGTGTATTTCCTTTGAACACAAATAATTTGTGACTGGATTGTACAAGTAAAAGCCGTCTCGCTAACGTTCCGGGCTAAATCAAGGACGCTTTTAAAAATATTATACTTCTTGTATAAAAGACAGGACAATTTCCCAGCTTTCAATGTCGCTGGAGACAAATAAACAGTTCTTCAAATATTCCTTTGGTCGCTCTCTCTCTCTCTCTCGCTCGCTCTCTCTCTCTGTTACTAAGCAATCTATTCATTTATTTACATATCTATAGCATAAGGTGGTCTGTCTTGATGACGGTAATTTAAAAGAATTTTCTTTATTCATTTTGTTTTTAGAACAAGACATGGCAAATGTTCATTGCTTGTCGAAATCAAGTAAAACGTGACCCTGCAGTCCCACCAACCATTGCCGCCCATAGACATCTGTGACAAACTACGAATAGAACCGTGCAAGGGGCTGTTAGTTAGCTAGTCCTGTTAGTGTAGGGTTTTAATAGGAATATTAGTTGTTTAGTATTCGTTAGTTAGTTATTCCTATTAGACTGTGGGAATTAGGAATGTAGGTATAAGTTAATCCTGTTAGTAAATATTACTAAACCCAGTTAGTAATATAAAACAGACACTATATCCAGTCAAAGGTTATAAGAATTTGAAACATTCGGCTCAAGCACAAGTGCCACGTAAATGCAGCACTAAATTGAATGGCTAGAGCAGGGAACGTAGCAGTTCCTAGTAAAATGTCAGTAAAGGCAAGGCGATGAGCGCAAAATAATGTTGACGCCCTGACCACAGACTAGGATTGGGCGTGTGGACTACGCCCGTGGTGTGGCGCTCGGCCGGTGGTCCACAGCCCACTCAAGGGCAATTCTAGTGAAGCCGTCATCCGCTGGGATAAGCGGCTCATTATTCACTAAAAGCCTACGGCGTGCTTGCTCGGGTAATTGGAGGCTTTGTTCCTTCGCTCGGCTTTGACGCACTCTTGAACTGTACGAGCGACACGCCGCCGCGCCGCAATATTATTCGCACAATCAACGATGTACGCGAGGCTTTATATTAATCCGACGTCTGAGGTAAGTACTGGTTGACGCGAAGGATTAGCGTCGCATTAATTTTTGCTCTACAAACTAATACCAGACATGAAAGCAGAACGTTCTGGTTGAAGCTAAGCTTTGACAAAATAAATTAAAGAAGCCATACCGTAACTTTAATTAGTTCTAGTCGCTTAAATTTATTTCAATAAGGTTGAAAACATATTACTCGCAACGAGCATGAAGTTAATTATCCCTATTTAAATTCAACTTCGCAACTTGTTCAGAAAACTATCCTTACAAATTGTCGGTGATAAGGATTTACTAAGCAAAAAGAAAAATATTATCAAAAAATAATACTAGAACGACTAGAATTATTGTCAGTTGTTGCGCGAAAGTATTCGAGGCGTGGGATTGTCGACCAGATGAAACTCGATGGCACCATGCTGAAGAAATAGTCGCTCGCCCGCGCCTGTCACTGTTACTTTGAATAGTGACATAAAGTACTGCAGTAAGGGTCAGGACTTACTGGCGCATAGTAGCGGCTACAGCATAACAAGGCGACCGACGCGACGCGACGCACGACGCGACGGGATATAACCACAGTGTACAAATTATTACGCCTTCACGGTTAAACCATACAAGTACCTACAATCGATATTCATAACATTTAGTAGAGATATAGTTTGAATCACGGAGACGATCATAGGATGTGGGTTCCGCCGGGGTTCGATCCTCGGCCGGGGCAGACATTTATTTGGGAGATAAATGTTTGTGCTCAGATCTTTGTCATTAAATTGTGTTATTTTCTGTGTGTGTCCGCTACTGGGAATTGTGATGCGGGGGTCTGAGTGTGTAAGTGTTAATTATTATTCATAGGTATTATTATTGGTGTTGTTTAGAATAAGTATGATGCAGTGTTTTGTTGTCCATATAAAGTTATTTTCGTTCATTCTTTCAACCTTTCGTATTTTTAAAATCAGTACGAAGGACTCAAACCAAAACTATCGAACAGATCCTTTTGAAATTTGACATGAACTTGTGAAGATCGCTTGAACCCTGCATAAGGGCTACTTTAAAAAATCCTTAGGGGATAAAATAGGGAAACGAAAATGTATACTTGTATAATAAAACGAATTTTACGCAGGCGGAGCATAGTAGGTGCCTATGATAATAAGTTCCCTCGAAAGGGAAATTGCGCTGTGATTCTATGCCAATGTGAAGTCACCCGAAATGGGCGGAATGCAACTTCTTACACGCGTAAAACAAAATACTACTTGCTGACAATGATTTATACCTTGGTAGGCTTGCGTTAATTTATAATTTATTTGTTCGTATTATGAAACTTTCATTTTATTGAGTTTAAATGATCTCAATTCTAATTGCGGTGTTGGTAAATAAAACGTGTTATTGACAGTTAAGGCAAGCCGTTTTAACCTTCAAGAGTAGCAACGTATTTGTGATTGCCCTCAGATAGAGAGGTGAGAGAGAGAGGTGAGTTCTAGATGTATGTAGGTTGCCACTTTTACTAATTGGACTGCCTTACAAACTTATTATCATTGATACAGTAGACATTCTTCAATAAGAGACCAAAAAACTACAATCAAAAAGTACACCTATAGACAATATAGTTATAAAAGAGTAGAGTACCTATGTATGTTTCAACGCGCTTACCTCAAACACTATCAGATCGATTAGAATTCATGCGTTAGGCCCATTTAAACTAGGAGTCCCCAATAGGAGCACAGCAGTAACCATAAATGTCAAGAAATCTGTAGGCAAGTAGGCTGTCAGGGATGCTGTGAGGTCATGGTAGGTTAGGGGAAAAGTGGAAAGGATTCTTGAAAATTATATCCCTAAAAAGGGAAATTGGGTGTTTAAATTTGTATGGCTGCAACGCATAATGGCCCACTGCAGGGTGCGGGTTTCTCCTCACAACTAAGGAGGCTTGGAGCGTACTCCACCATGCTGCTCATATGCGGATTGGCGGAGGAGTTAGTGGCCAACCCGATTGTGGGAAGCTTCCAGGCCACCAGAGGCCCTTCGACAAGGCTTAACGACTGTTATCTAATGATACCAACTGGACCGACGATTCAACGCGTCCTCCGAAGTACGGTAACGCTCAAGAAACTTTGCTTCTAGCGATCACCTATAAAATCGCCGGCCGAGACTGATGCAAGCCGCAATCAATCATTGTAAATCAGTTAGGCACGATTGACATTCGCCGTCCGACCCTAAGCCCTTAAAATTAAGTAGAAAAAAAATGTACACTGGCGAAGCCGCGGGAAGCAGCTAGTTTTTTTTAATGATTTAAGCCTAATTAGCCTAACGAGCAAGCAGACGGGTCACCTAATGGTAAGTGGTCACCGTCGCCTATGGACACTAGCAACACCAGAGAAGTCGCCAATGCGTCGTCATCCTTGAAGGAGAGCTCTGTTTGCGCTTTACCTACTACATAAAATAAAAATTAAAAACCTACGATTCAACACATCTGATCAATTTGTCAGCAAATAACAGTAACTGTGTTTCAAATTAACGTTTCCCACAACAGAAATTTGTACACATTTATTTTAACCCAATATTTTACTTCAATGATTCGTAAAATAACCAACAAAACACAAACAAGCACCTCGGGAACTTCCCAATTGCTCCGGTGGCCTATATTTTGCGCTTGAAGTATTTAGAATACCTACAAAAGTTTTCCAATTTATTACCTACAATAGAACTCGATTTAGTAACTTCGTTAATCTATAAAGTACCCGTAAATGCTAATTTAGTTTGTCTGTGACTTTTAATTTTATAATTTTTTAATGATTAAAAAATAATAAATGTATAAGTACATATCCATCTTTTTTAGAAGTAGTAATTAAACCAACCACTCTTACATTGTATACCACCATACCATACCATTGGTAATTACGACAGTTTAGAATAATACATTTTTTATTTGGATTATTCTCTAAGTTAAAGTGGTATGCTTGTAAGTATCCAAACTACCTATCTAGTTGTATGTAGCGGAAAGTTATTGTAATTACGTGTTTGAAACTATTCCGTGTTCACACAACTACGATGTTATATGTCTCATACCTTTATACTCATACCTACTTGTATACTTAAGCTAGAGTTTTATAGTGGAAAATGCTTCTTTTTGATGCTTCTCTTTTACATAATAATATCTTTTAAATTGAGTAAATTATTTCACTATTTTAAATAATAATTATATAATAAAGTAAGCGATAAGACCGTCCTCTTTTAAATACTATTTCGTTTATGTAATTACTGTTATAACTATTGTTGCTTGGTGGACGATCAATTAAATTTGTATTGCATTGTCACTAAAACAATATTGTTGTTGGTTATTTATTACGAAAATGAAAGCAGCGAGTAAAGCAGCGGACAACAACTAGTAAATAATACAAGCGTACTTTCTCAGGTCGCGAGGGAAGTTTAAATTCAAAAGATATGTCATTGTAGTTGTTTTCTAATCTAAAGTTGTGTGCTCCGCAAAGCTCATTCGTCACTCGCTCGAACTCATTTCGAGCGCTTGTGCGAGTATTGGAGTGATCAGTTATTCTACTAATTAGTTGTTTGTGAACATTGGCTATTTAATTATAACTTGTGACAAGAAACTTGGCAATTAACCCTGCCTGGTAGAACAAGGGATCCTCGCTTCGATTCTCGGTTGGAGCATAAAATGATTTTTCTCGGGTCTTTGTCGTTATTTATAATTAATTACTTATGTGTTTGTCCACATGCCACCTACGACACGGGAAATCCTAGAATGCTCATCACCACCTCACTATAATGATTGAACGCGGCGTTATCATCTAATAGGATTTGAACAACATACCAACGGTTTCAAAGTAGATTACACAGAGGTGCTTCTTTATAGACTATTATTTATTGTGTGTTTATAGAGCTGTTACCAAAATTCCGCATGCCTATTTAAGAAAGTATGTAGGTATGTGTTGTATAATTTTGAATAAGTGAAGGATTGTGTTATGTTATATGCGTTTTTGATTTTTTTTTATCGCTGGGAAATGCATTTACGCATCCCGCCGGACCTGCAAGAAGTCTGGCGGGTATGTGGGACTCGGTTATGTTATATGCCTACTAATAACGTGAGTTAAGAATAAAGAGTCTCGTTTAAGCATTCGCACAACACGCAAATGAAAACAGAATTTAAATAAGATATTTATAATAAGACAGACACGATGAGTGAAATTTTACATGAGTAATCTCAAAAGTGGCGTACCTACCTACTCGAAAGCTGTTTGTCGCGATTGCCGTCGACGCAAAGGCTCGTTAAGGCGAGCCCCGCGGTGCCGAGGACACGCCAACAATCTTTCCTGCACTTACACACCAGATTTGCATGCAACATTCAACCTTATAACCTAAGGAAAGCGCACCTTCTTAAGAAAATTTCCGATCCCACACAACCATATAAGCTTTACAGCCGACTCATTACCTCTGTCGGCGTTACTGCCATCCGAGATACTCAAAAAATATTTACATACATCTGTCACACAAATATTTGGCGGGGATGTAAACTTACAGATATAATTATGTTTACTGCTACATCCGTCCTTTAATATTAATAACGGCTTTACCAACAAACATCTTTTGACGACGAGACTCAAGTTTTCACAGCTTATTCATAGGATGGATGTTATTACAAACGGCTTGCTCTCTTACAAACAAGAATTTAATATATTTATAATAGAATGTGCTCCTCGAGAAAGTTTCTATAAAATACCAAAACAACATTAATACCAACGTTTTATGGACGAAGGAATTTTATTTTACTTAGATATATTAAGAAAATGACATAGGCAAGTAAATAAACATCCTTGTGTTTTTGATTGCGAAATGAAAAAGGAAGAAACGAATTTGACTATAGGACGAGGTTTTGCCCGCGGTCCCGCCCGCGTAAAATTCCCTTATCGATCCCCGGGAACCGTGCATTTTCCGGTATAAAAAGTCTATACAGTACAAAACAAATATTCGATTACCAGACCTCCCATAAAACTCTATAAATTCACTGAGTAAAATTGCCATTAACGTATAATAAAACCGATCTCAAAAAATAAATCACAATTTTTTGACGTTTATTGTGTACAAAATAAATAAAGATAAATGTTTGCTACCCTTAACCGCGGCAGTAGGTACAATCTGCGCTACAAATTCATAGTATCACTGGACATTTATCTACGAAAAACTTTGCGTTTGCGTCTATTTTATTCATCCGTTGAATAAACGATCGAACGAACCGATCGCAAACAAACAATATAAATAGAGACGTCAATCGGCCCCCGACGCGCGGGAAATAAACCCAACGGAGAACGGTAACGGAAATAACGACTAGTCAATACATTGATAATGTCTTAGATTTTTTGTTTTAAGTACTAAGTGATTTCTTTATATTAATAGTCGCTTATTTATCTGTCACTTTTCCATTATTGGTAGATTTGGTTATTGGTTTTAGATTATTATTTTTTAAGTTTACTCTTCTTCTTCTCTTAGTCATTTTTGTCACTAAGTGGAGAGCTATATTAAGAGCTAGTAATATAAAATTATTGTGCCATACAATGCCAACATCATAATACGAAATCGTGTTATCATTTATTCATGATGTTAAAAATACTTAATGCAATGTACCTACCTTTTTTTTCAACTATCTTAATAAAAACAAAACTCAGCCTAGGGCAAAATCCATGTTGCGAGTTATAATAAGTAGCTATTTTCACGTCAATGTAAGTACAAGATGCCCCTTATCAGCTTACCAGGGTACTTACCACTACCTACTACAATTTAATTCCATTACCTACCGTGCCTTCATGACAATTTTGGAACAAAGCAAGTTTAATCCATTTAGCATTAGATACGTCCGCGTTTGAATCCTAAATGGAACCGGTGGCTCTAATGTCTTACTATTTCTATTTCTTATTTAAACGACTTCAAAAAAACGGGGCAAGTTATCAATTCGGCTGTATATTTTATTTCTTTGTGTACCTATATGGTGGGCGATCTTTGTCGATTGTAAAACGATTTGAATGATACTTTTGTCAATAAATTCATTATAGGTGCTATGTCTGGGGTAAGTGATGAAAAAAACGAGTTAAACGATTCCTTGAAGGGGCTCGGACTAAACTACAAAGTTACGAAATATTAAGAATCGTCTGAGAATAGCCACACGTAATAATGGTAAACTATTTTGTCTCTCGAATGACTTGTTCGACTTGCGCCTTGCGTAATAACTTTAACTATGATTTTTGTGATAACTATGTATAATATAAAGTATAGGATGTATCACGTTCAGTGCATAAAGGCCGGTATTTCGTCCTCCAGCGCGACCGTGAGAAGCCTTCGTTTTTATAGACAATGGCGGACCGGGACCTACCTTAAAGATTTTAAAGAAACAAAAACCAAATACAACGCAAGCCGTACACAGTCACGAGCGCACGTAATCCAAACAGATAGATCCTGCTGTCACTCGCGTTGTCGCCCCACGGTCTCTGGGATTTTGTATAAATAAAACAATACTTAGTTAGGTGGGAAGGATGACTCATAGATTATTAGGACAACAAGCTCTTTCTAGCTTTTAAATTCGCTCTTGATGGTCTTGAGAAACATACGTGTAATTGTCAAGAGATTCTTTAGAAATTCAAATCATCTCTTCGTCCACTATTTTGACAATTTGTATTCAAAAGAAACAAAATATCAAAATTCCTAAAAACAGGACCGAAGAGCTGGGTATCCCCATTACCACATAAGGACTATGTCAGCCAGATGCTTGATCATCGATCCGTATAGTCATGATATTGAATATGTATTAAGTAAAGCTATATAATTTAACCGGTGTCTCGAGAAAAGCTTATCTTATATCTGCCATGGTTCTCTGTTTATCCTTTCAATATTCCCATTACTGAGCGAGAAGTTTATTCCCCGAACACATGCTACTGCAATTTCTTGTGAAAACTCGTTGCTTCGAGAATAAATTCGTACAACATCTAAATGGCGATAAACGTACTGGTAGTGTTATTGTAAAGTAAAATAAAGGCGGAGTAAAAATGAGCGCGTATATGGAGTTTCAATAAAAGCGGTGAGCAGTGGCGTGAACCGGGGCTATTGGTTTTCTTGGCTCCGCCATAGGAACAGCGTCGTTATTCCAATTCGAACACGAAATCGGAATTTTCTTACCTAATACTAATACGTATTGGTTGCTATCATAGATGTAATGGAACTTCTAAACCGAAATTATTGAATATCTAAAACCTGAATAAAATCTATCCGAAGCCATAACCGATACACTATTATGTTACGGTGACCTAATATCGGATAAGGATCTATAACCAAACATATTGGATACCCGCAATAACTCCAAAATCTGAATTGCTTTGATTTTATTATGGCAAATAGTGCATAGTTGAATAGTAATATTGAAGTAGTTTTAAAGGTTCACTGCTGGATGTAAGCGTCTTCTAATTGGCAACCCTCCGACTAATCCTGAGTTCTTTATCCGCTGTTTCAGAACATAATGAGTAAGCCCACCAGATCGAGAGGACAATTAGATTTGTTCCTTTTACGTAGACGGTAATTGTAGAAAACTCTTAAAAGGTTCCAATATACCTACATTGTTTTAGACGACTCATGTAACAGTTCAGTAAGTAACATTGGGGTATTACAGTTAAATAGCTATGGAATGATAAAATCTATAAGAACCTGCTCAGTTTAATTAATTATCTGATTCCCGCAAGCTTTTATGTTTTGCCTTAACAGTCAATAAAATTAAATAACTACAAAATGGATGTAGGTGGTTGTCATTTTACAATAATTATTAGATACAAACATTGAATATCAAATTAACGACCATTTATTGGGTCTTTATTATAAATCGCTTTGGCTACGCAAAGGTGCTTTTAATTAAAAGTTATTAAATTTCTCCATGGTTACATCTAATTATAATTATATGAGACGTAATTAATTTAATGTCATATTGCCTTTAGCTTAATTAGGTGTAGGTTTTTTCTGGGCGTATTATAATATTCTGCTACCACTTTGTCCTATTCGTGGTTTTATTTATTTTGTCAAATGTTTGATTATACCTACAGACCCACATTATATTATTGAGAGGGACGCGGCACAAAACTCAGTAGTGATATTAAATGTATTACAGTACAATACGGACTCTACATTCACAGTCTTTACATTTCGCTTAAAAAGTAGTCACAAAATGTTATGTTGATTCGTGCAATTTGCTCTACCTACTCTAGGGGATGCGTTCCTATTTTTTCAGTAAATTTAGACATCAATTCTGGGCGGGCAACGAAGCTTCTTACCTTCTCTGAGCTGAACTTAAAATTCAGGTATATTTGCTACATCACGCCATGACAGTAGGTACACCGGTTCGAGGCAAGGAACCACCACGCTTGAATGCTAACCAACCATGACTTTACAGATTCTACTCCATTTAAGTTAAATTTTAATACATTATCATAACCATTTACATAGTAAGCCGACCGGTACGATAAACGCACAGCTTTTAGCCACGCTGTCTACTATCAACGGATAACGAAGATGGAGCTTATATCGCTTAATAAACTTGACGTTACGTTCTTTTTGTTGTGTTTGTATGATTTTGTATGAACATAAAATATTTCAAAAATAGTTTTGTCTCTGGGTCGAAGATTTTTGTTTTTTTTGTTTAAAAGTTTGAAATATATTGATGGATGGATTTTCAGTTTTAAATGGTTGCCACTATAGTACCTACCTATTGATTGGACCCTCAGAATACTGAAGATTACTAACATACATTTATGTAGTTTTAACGCTGACATTATTATTTAGAAGTATTTCTTCATCGGTGGCATCTTATCGCGCGTAGACACTAGCACTTTACGATCGAACCTAATTATTGTTCTTTGTGTTAAAATTCAGAGGGATTTTATTCAAATCGAGGCACGTATGCGTCGGCGTGAGAACAATGAAGGGACGCCGGTATAAAGTTGTTAACGAATCCTCCACTTATCGACTCGTGTGTTTTAAACGTTTTATTTTGGTAACCAGCCGGCACATAATTGTGCTAAATAAAGGTTTTTTGTGTTGTAGACTGAGATGCGATTAAATAAAAAAAAGCTCTGTGTTAAAAACCTGCTTTTAAATAGTGCAACTTTATCGTATTTGGTGATTAAAACGCTGCAACAAGCATTTGTCACAGTATATTCAAAGTTTGAATGGATCCTTTGACACAAAATACAAGTTTGATGAGTAGCATTCGGAAAACAGAACAGTAGGTATCTTCGCAATGCCTGAGGTCAAATGTGCTCAAGCATTTGATTGAGTTGACAGACATCTATCTGAAAATTAAATATGGTCCTTTAATTGAGGTCCTTTGGAAGCTCACTATATCTCTCTCGCTCTTGTATGTTCTTGTATCTTGTACGGTGAAAACAATGCCACCACCAGTTTGTGGCCAATTTCACAGCGGCAGTTGGAATCCATAGACAAACAAGGATGCATTTTAGAGACCGTGCACAGAATTTAGAACACCGTGCACAGATTTCCAACCAGGTCATGATTAAACGCTTGCTTATTTCAAATCAGTAAAAAACAAGCATATCTAAATATGTAGTACTTAACATGCTCCATCAATCAAATCGCAGAATCAATTCAAGTGGTAGGTAATGTGGAGAAATGATAACAATGTAAAGTCCTAAAAATAAGTCTTGTCGATAAAACTTCCGCCTGCTGAGTTACGGGAGCGCACTGAAATGCTAATACTAATCCCAGGTAGCATAAAAATCGTGACGTTGATAAATAGTAATAAGAATAACGTTTTACTAAGCAGATAGCTACGTTAGGCAGAACACTGCTGTTACACAACGATATAAATTCCCGTGTGGCAGAACACGTCACATAAACTTGATTTATCTCTTGTGACGTAAGTTAACCCGTAACAAATCTTATTACAATTTCGCCTCACTAAAATGTATTCTATGCACATAAAAATACACAGTTGACATCCTATAGGTACTGTTAACCAAAGCAATTTCTATTTTGAGATTTTTAGAACCCAAATACACCATACAAATCACCCCAATCAATCAGCCATTATTTAAAAATATGTATTTTACTTAGGTGCTTAAACATACTGCCAATTTTTATATTTATAAAGCTATGTCTTGACTGACTTATCTCGCCCAGAGCCGCTGAAGATAGAAACGTAGAATTTGGAAAGCACTGTGATTAGGAACGTAGGCATCGTTTGAAAATGGGTTTTGATAATATTCCATCCTTAAAGGGGTGGGGTAAAATAGGGGATGACACCATCGTGACGTTCTGTTGTGTAGTATTTTCGGTTGGCAATTTTCCTAATATATTGATGTTGTTACAGCTGTAAAAACTTACACTCATTTAGTTTTGACTTGTGCAAAGCCTAGCTAGGTTCCTGGTCTGTCATGTAACGCACTTCCTTAAAATTTCTGATGTTTCTTACCTGTACATTATGATCTGGAAAGTTTCGCAATTTAAAAGAGCGAAAAGTTAAAAAGCAGGAAGATTTCAAAGTTCGTCGATAAACATTCATCTGCATTCAACTTTTCTGTGTTTCTGACTAGCAGTATCAAAACTTCATCCTCATCTTGACTCATATTTTAAAAGCTGAGATTTAACAAATACCTAAGGATACAGCATACCTTCCTAAAGAATTCTGAATACTTTTACGTGGTTTTATAGAGAACTTAAACACTTTCCAAACAGCTATTTCCCGCGGATTCAGTAACCTATGGAATCCCTGCTTTAGGTTAAACTGTATTTCAGAATTTCGTATCTTTAAGCAATTAATTTTGCTCTAACTTATTAAAAGTATGTACCTTTACTGTACGCAATAAAACTGCTTGTGGTTCTCACTCTGTGAACCTAACTTTGTACTATGTAATAAATAATAATAATATGCATTTATTGATACACAAAAAACAAATTGAAATTTACAAGCATGAAATTTCCACCAAAAACGTCGACATTTCAAGCCGCATAAATTCATTATTTATCAAATACCACTGTAGTGTTTAGAATTATTTATAAATTCTCGTTCCACATCTCGTTCATCTATTTAATCCTTTACTTTATTAGTTTCGTGTCCTCAATCTCACATCCTTTGAACACGCGCAAACAAGCGTAATAATGTAATATTCCCAAATGCTTAGTTAAAATTTCATGAAGTATTTACATTGCTTGTGAAGTTTTAGACTCGTCCGGATACAATTTATTACATCTATATTTATATAGCAAAAGTGTAATAGAATCTGCTGTTCTGCCGTGAAGTAATTTTTGCATTTCATACGAGACGTTTAGCAGCTTACCTATACTTAGGACTATGTAGCGACGCTTGTTCGAAATTGCTTTACATGGAGTTGACGGACACCAATAACCACTTGACCAATAGGCTGCACCAGATGGGCAGCTTTGTTGCTTTTATCTAAAGCTGACAGTATGCTTCAACAAGTACTGATCGGATTCTTATAAAATGTTGCGTGGAGATAACTTGAACCCTGGAAAGAGACAGGCTACTTTTTTATCTAAAATCATACCTTGAAGTGGTTGAATATGGGATGAAAGTCTAGTCTAGTAAAATATAACTATGATATAAAATATTACCGCTACAGCATCGCCCCGCTCCGTATTAATTGTGTAAACCTTCGATCAACAATACCAACTAGATATCGGGCCAGCGCAAAAGAATTTGTTTAGTTTGCTATGTCTTTTCATTTCTAAGTGACAGGAGTAAATTATTGCTTTGCTCGTTTATTTTGACGAAT
>DWMR01000234.1:0-14460 GCA_018245355.1 Dalla costala
TCCGGGAGGACAACTGGGTAAGGTACAATAATGGGAAGAACGGCTTCGGGCAACTCCACGTTCTCAGGTTCGGGTACTTCTGGCTGGGGGTACTGCGGCACCTCCACGGCATCGGGCATGGGTCTTTCGACGATCAGCTCAGGGCCCGAGTCGACGCTGCTCGGAGGCGCTTCCACGTTGACGATGATCTGCACCAGCGGCAGAGGGTTGGCGGCGGCTAGCGCCACGACGGCGAGCAAAGCAACGAACACCTTCATTGTTAAATACCTGCAATAGCAAAGCAAAGGACCTGTAAGCAGAATGATCCACTTTTGTTTTAAGTCATAACCTATTACTTACCGTTGCATATCGTATTTGGGCGAACTTTGTTTGTCAAGTACGAGTATTTAAATTGTGAAAAATTATGTCTCATCTCATGTATTGTTGTCAGCATCGATACCACTAACGATTTGCATTAATCTTACTAAAACATAAGAGATTAATTTATCCAAAAAAAAAGTCAGTGCAACGCTATATTGTTAATGATACGAGTAGCATTATGGTGGAGTATTTAAAAGGAAATATATTTAAATATACAAAAGAATTTACATTTACACTTTTTGTAGGCTCTATAAACACCATGACCATGACGGAGACATTATTCTTAGAATTTTAGTAGTGTTTTATTAAGTAGTATTAGAAGTAGTAAGTAGTATATAGGATCATTTTATATCCCGGCAAATTACTCTAAGTTGGAAATGTTTTAACCATGCCACGGGCTAGAAATCTTTTAAAAACATTGTCTTATTGCTTATCTACTAAGGAGATAAAAAGACAAGAATACTTATAGACCTCTATTGCACTACAGCCAGACACCGAAATCTCCTCTAAATAAGAGACATAGAGGCCAACCTCTCGCATCCCATTTATGTCTTGTAAATGACACTTAAAAAAAAAACAAAAAAAAAACAAAATAAAGTAACAATAACAATATTCAAACAGTACTGTTTACAGGTAAGTTATTATAAGGTATAATGTAACTTACCTTGTATTGTCAACTGTTCCGTAAAACTGTGGAATAGAAAATATGCGTGTTTTTTATATAAGAGTTGTTCAGTAGATTAATCGCTCAGTTATCAGGTAATTTTAATTGCCACTATCGAACTCCGAAATCCAGCCATAAATACATAAAGACTAGACGTAATCTTTATGACGTTTTCAAATTAACTTATAACATACTCTTTTGTAGACACCAATAATTGCAATAAACGTAAATAAAATTCACAGTAGGTAAATAAATGGTAAGACAATCATACAATAAACTTTATCTTATAAGTAGGAGTCATAAAGTAACGATTATATTTTATAATAATATAGGCGTAATTGGGTGTTGTTTGTTCAAAGAAAGATTGTTTCAAGGGACAGATGGGTCAGCGAGTTTCTTCCAAAAACCAACTATTCTGGCATTTTGGAGTGATCTCCGTAACTTCATTGCTATTTAGAGTTCCCACAAGATTAAGATTAATACAAATGAATATAAATACTCGTCAAATTACTATACTGAAATTGGATTTACAATATTTTTAAACTTTCGTGTATTTGAGTTGAGTGTAATAATAATGTGCTAATTAATTGCTGAAAAACGTTCGAAACTCTACTAAGCGCTAATATTTTGTGTGCTAAGAATTGCTAAGATCAATCCGTTTCATTACAATTAGGTATCCTAGGTATCAAACAAAAAAAAACAGAAATCGAGCCCATTTACTTAGGACTTACGACGTCATAGAAGACAGACAGTCAAAGGCTTCATACTTAACACCGCTAAATATTTGCTTATCGCCCTATTTGCTTCTGGGGTTGGTTACAAACAGATTACAAATATGTTATATTTCCCGATTCATACGTTCCTTTAATGAACTCAACCATAGACTTGTAGACAAGCTAAGATGTGTACACATTGACGGCAAGTGCGACACATTTATGGCGGTAGTAAAGAAACGAGACTGCGTTCACATGGCATGTCCATCCGGAGGATACAACCCATCCATTAATCCCCTATTTCCCCGCAGCGACTGCTATCACCGGCTCGTTAAATTCGCGGATCGAGTTGGAAAGCCACGAAGCAGCTTCGCGGTGGACGCCACCGACCGCGCTTCGCGTGGAAACTGTGCCACGTCGCTCCTCTCCGAGTAAAAGTACTTTCTTCTAGCCGCTTTCGGAAAGTCAACTGGAAATAATTTCCTCGCTATAGTAACCTTGTGCGACATGACATAAGGCGCTTGCCGGCGTATGCACTATAATTAGAACTCTCCGCTTTATAGCCGTTCTCGGAACTGGCAATCGATACCGGAGCCGTGCCTCTTCGTTTGCAATGAGAATGCCATTGTTTAAATTTATTAATTGTTATTATGGAAACGTGACGGCGATGGATGTGACGTCAATTTCGACGATTAAAATACTCTGAAAAAGTTAATCCTTACAGCTTTTGAGATAAGTATTATTATCAAACTTGCTTGTCACAGCGTGATTGTAAATTACAGTACCTTAACTTTTTAATACGAAAATCACTTATCTAAAGATATTGAGTCGGTAAATTTTATTCTTACCATTCTTGCATGAAGTCAATAACTTTTTTAATTAAGTAAATGACGATGTAAATGCAACGGCCAAGGCCAGACATTGCTACATTACGCGACAGTAACTGACGGTTTTGAAGTGTTTTTTTTCATTTTTAGTTGACCAATCAGCAGCTAAGAGGGTGTAGAAAATTGGGAATTATATTTCTTTTGACTTCTCATGAACAATATGTGATGGTGCCCAAGACGCGGTTTGCGACTTCAATCGTACCTACCTACTTAGTTGATATTATTATGAAACATAAGCTGCTTCCCGGTGATCCTGCTTAAAGTTAAATAATGTTATGATTAACAATAAAGTTATGAGTAGCGCGCATGAATCCGAAGCTTTTGTAAATCTTAACCGATCGACAAATTAAGCCACTATGGATGCGGTGAGGAGTTGTATCGGTGATGGGTTGTATCTCGTACTTCGGAGGGCACGTTAACCTGCCAGTCCTGGTTGTTATATATATTGTCTGGCCTGAGAGTTGGCCCTGAAGTCTTACTCATTTGTGACGGCGGTAGATAAAAAATGTATTGACTATATCAAAAGAAAAATGAATAACTACATGAATATGCGACGAGTGGGAAAAGCAGACCCTGGCAAAACGCCGGGTGCAAGTCTACGCGATACATAAGTCGACCATGAAGGACTACGTAACGAGTACCGGATCAAAGGATCTCGTAAATGAAGCACACTCGACGCGGTCACTGAACATCCCGATTGTGACTAAGCGTATTATTATCGTTGAGCTATTGCAAATTAGCCAACAAATAAATCCTTATCTTTAAACCTATACATAAAAAAACATTTGTCCTTACCTTTGTAGGTACCTTTAATAAGGTAATTAATCAAATAAATACCAACTATCTAACAAAAAAGATTTTCGAATATATTGGGTGAAATGGGGGTTAATTCTCAGTAGTTCTAGTGGGCCGCTTTAGATTCTACCCAAAAAAAGCAATTACTACGCGACCGAAGCTGGGTGGAACAGCCAATATAATATACAATAAAACGCAACGTATCAACGTGCGTTGTCCTCATAGTAGTCCGTAAGTGTACTTATTACTTGAGAACAACTTATCTGATATACAACAAGATTTCATTTTAATTCAATGGAGAATAATGGACGAGTGATCGTTACAGCGGTTCCGTGTTTTGGAGTGGCCAATACAATACGTACAATACATTATTGCCAATACATCTCCACCGTCAATTCACCCCGTAGCAGCGTCGTGGAATACGTTATCGGCTCAAGGCGTCAGTGTCAGTCCATTAAAGAGAACCCAGCCCTGCAGTGCAACTCTAATGAACGGTAGCTGAAATGTTATTACCTAAAACGACAAAATACCTACTTTATGGTGTGAAAATCGTAAAGCTTATGTATTCATTTCCAATATAGGTAGGTACTTTGCTTTTATTTGTGCCTTACTCTCAAGCTGTTCAGTAACTCATGTTACACATTTAATGTTAACAAGGTTAGTCGTGATCCATTACGGTACAATTGGTACCCATTTGTATCTGTTAAGACACCCCCCACTAATTTCTGCTATGAAGAAATATTTGCGTTTTAGGTGGAACATTGTGTTTGTTGGTACGTGCACTAGAGGTCACCATCTGGCGACCGTCCGGAGGAACAGAAAACACCTGGCTGATTTCGAATAAGACTGTGGTTCTTGTCGTGAATCTAGATTGACTGCAATAGATGATGCATTTAAAGCCTCTGCGTGTTGCATGTCCCTTTGAAGCAATAATAAAAAAGCATCTACTCCAAGGAAAACAATATCAGGCTCGGTGTTTACTGTTTTACAGTTCCGCGTTGTAACATTTGTAACCCAATATACCGACCTTTTCCAATACAGATGTGAAACTCGGAGAAACTAGTCAAATGGAGTAAACAAGTTTTCGAATGCAATAAAAGGCGCATAAGGTTCAAGAGGAGAATCTAGGGTTAGGAGATTATCATCAACAATGCGAGGTGACCCACATGCAGGTAACCTACTAGGGTTTATATCGGTTTGTCCGGATCAAACGGCAGTCGCTGGCTACGCGTCACGAGCGCGCTGAGGCTTATCTGCACGGTCAGAAATGCATCCTGGGAACTGTTAAATACAAGAATTTGTCCGCGGCATGGCCCGGATACAATTATGTTTTCCAATACAACATTTGATCATGTAAAAAGTAGGTACCTATTAACTCAATTCAACCAACGTTTATACGAATTTTTTTTGGCAGATAATTTGTGTCTCCTGTGGTTCCTATGTGTCCGCCACGCGCAATACAAGAACCCTAGTGCAGGATCAGCAGGATGTGAGTGTGTAAGCATTTTTTCGTTTTTATTTTAAAGGCTTTTATTTAATTGCAATCGGTGCAGTAAATAAAAATATATGAGACTATAATATAATTCCTATAAAATGCACATATTGGCAATGGAGCCACGTTTATTTAAATGATGCAAATACTCGAACCTTCAACTATCATATCGCATACAGCGTCTACGAGCACATCGAGGCTACGATACATAAAGGGGGTTCTTTTAAAAAGGCAATGGCCAGCCTGCCACCAAACCCAAACATGGTCGTGTTATTCTTTTCTTTGGCCCCAACGGTAGGTAATATTATTCTGTCTGGTGGTCGCATTAGCAGGTCCCATTCGGAAAGACCACGTCTTAGATAGATAGCATTTTATTAAAAAATTACGAGTATAGTAGCCACCTGAAAGCCAATCTTTAGAAGAATTCTCAGCATATCCTGCCTTAGCACATCCTCCCGTTTTTGTTCAAACTTGGCACTACATGTAGACAAACTTACCGAGACCAAGATACAAATATTAATAACTAAATAGTTATCCAGAGTAGGTAACTTGGTACAAGATACTTACCAACAACTTTTTACCTGTATAAAGTAATGAAGAGTAGGTAACTTTAAACAGTCTTCAAGATACCTTCTGTATTATAACAAACTTTTTATATGCGTGTATATTACTCGAGTAAAGATTATGATTATTACATAGAGCATGACTTTTATTACCTTATCAAGTTTTATATTTTCGTTCCTATAAATTGAGAATACAAACCAGTTGCTAAAACTTGCTCTAGTATTACCTATTTGATCGTATTCGTAGTGGTCCACTGTAGGACACGGTCTTCATAACTGAAGTGGTCTGGAGCGTACCCGCTCCACCACGCTGGTCCATGGCGGATTGGTGGAGGTGGCGATCGTATATTCGTACGAAATGATGCTTAGGGGCTTATTTTGGCTGACTGACTGGCTGATTTTGACTGTTAGATAGAGTTCGTTAGTCTGTGGTGATAGTAAGTCTTTGAATCCTTACACATTGCATGCAATTTTACCTTTAAAAGTAGGTGAGGTAAACAATTAAATGTCACTTGCTACAACGGCAGATGAAAACAGTGTTCGTGAGAACAAACATTATGTCTGTGAGCCCTTCATAAGTTTAACAAGTCATAGTGAATCGTGTAAATTTCAGGGTAAACTTTCCCCGAGGTGAAACAATATGATAGACGGTAATCTCTGTCAAATTAAACCTCGATCGTCTGTGGCTTAGGTGCGAAAAGGTACATTAAAATTTGCAACGCAGCATAGGTTTTGTTATACTGCGATGTTATTAGTTACTCGGCTTTGCCACAGGCACCTCATATTTTATCCGGGATAAAAGTTGCCTATGTTACTCTCCACTATTTCCGGTCTATAAACTAGGTAGGTATTTTTGTGCAGAAAACATGTCCATTCGTTGCTGCGTAAAACAAGTGCAATCCAACAAATAGGTGCCTACACTATTATTTATAAAAGTGATTTCTGAGGATTTACAAAATACCTACCTTCCTTGTCTAAACCGACTATCAAAAAGAAAGATATCTGCAAAATCCTTCCGAATATAATTTTTTTAAGAAAAAGCGTAAAGGTGCTTTTAAAAAATTCGAGCCTTTTTATGTGTCTGGAACGGGACAAAGGGTCGTTCGTTTAACTGCTTCCTGAGGCACTTAACTCTGCCCATTATTACAGGGTTCAATTCCAACGCCAAAACGGCTCGTAAGTACCTACCTCATTTACCATAAAACACCACATAATAAAAATACTTGATAATTTCCCGAAAAAACGTAAATGTTAATAAAAAATTAACATGCCCTTAAAAGAGGCAATCGTGTTCCGTGTCAACAACTGCGTTAGTATAATTTGTATTGAGTTTCTTCAACAAGACGTCATACCTGCTATATTTATATGGATGCGACATATAAAAGGATGTAGCATTTCTAACAAGGTGTACATTTCCAGATAAGATGTAGTGAGGCCTGCGGTGCGGCGCGCGGCAGCGGCGTGCGGCCATCGTGCGGCGCAGGCGGCGCGCTACGCGGCCCCGAAGCGGTGGCTGTTCCGTGCGCAGACTCTCGACTCCGCGGCGAATTTCGCCGCTCTCGCCCACTGATCTACATTTCACCTCCAATATGGGTCAATAACTGCCCACGCTCAGCCCCTCCGACTCCGGCCATTCACCTCGCCACTCCAAATCATTGTTCGCTAAATGTAAAGCGTAGCTGCAGGTCGTCGACCTCGCCAATGGTGCGCTTGTCAATACGAGATTCTTCTTCGAATGACACTCGACACACTGCTGCCATCGACGTAAATGCAAACATCCTTTGACATTCAGTAGAACGCTGAATAGGAGGTAGGTATATTATAGTTCACGCTAATGCTTCACTCAGCACGATGACTGATTGATACAATGTATGTATGTACCTTTACGGTTAAATATAGAGGGTTCATTGTGCTTCTTAAATTGTTTAATACTTTTGTAAACCATTTTTATTAAACATTCAAGTACCTATACATAAAACGATACATAAGTAAGTATTGTCTGTAGTAAAACTAAAATCGTGTCATCGATAATAATATAATCTATGATTAATGTGATCCATTTAATTAATGTGTCTGTCTGAAATTTTAAAATAGGGGCTTTTTAAGCTCATAAAAGCCAAAAGGTATTTTAACTATTTAAATATGCACAATTATATTAACTAGTGGTCGCCTACTGATCGAAATTCGACCGTAATTCATTAAATTTATAAGAGAATTTCTAAGACTCTTTGCGACTTTTAGACGTTTGACATTGACAGATTTAAATCGGCCGTATCAATGAATGTTTTATTGTGTGTATGTCAAACGCATGGTAGTGTGTGTAATGTTTTATTTATAAATTTAATGTAATTAATGCATTATTACATAAAAATATTAGCTTTCTGCACTCCTTCTCCATATAAACTTTAACTGTGCCAAATTTCATACTCGTCCGTCCACGTAATTTTCGTAAAATGGTAACGAAAGTTTTTACTTTACGTATTAATTTAAGTATAAGATAACTCTTTAAAAAAATTGACTAGGTAGGTACGCAGGTTTCAGCTGTCTTCTTTCAAATGTAAGCTTTCAATGGCGATGGCCTTTGCATTAGTAAAAAATATTCAACAATTAAAACATGATGAAATTAATTTGTAAATGCCAATAACAACATGATGCAACCTTTTTAGAGAAATTTGTTTTCTAAGCATTTTGTTATGTTTCCGTGATATAGGTACCTACCTAACGCGCTTTCACCACTGAACTGAATTTATTAAGCTAATAAAACGTCGTAGGAGGTACTTATGCCAAAGCTTATCATTTGTTCAATTGCTTCTATAAACGTGCTTATTTATATTCGTGTCTTGCGCCAAGAAATATAAGTAATTACTAACACTCAGGCTACTGTTGAGTGGGCGCTTTTGGCAGTGCGGTACAAGGAAGCGGGATGCGAAGAATCAGAATCATTTATTTATCATCATATGGTATTTACACTTAATGAACGTCAATACATTTTTTTCTACAGCCGGTTCGGAAGGTTGATAGGTACTACTGAGAAGCACACGGCAAGAAACTCAGTAGATAGGTACCTAGTTACTCATTTCAAAATAAGTTTACAATTGGGCATGCACAATACAGTAATGTAGGTACCTACTATGAATCTTGCGGAGTTGGAGACACTTCACTCCATGCGTCTTTATCATCTTAATATTCTAAATAATCATTTACCTACTTTGTAGTAGGCCTTTTTGGTACAGATTCAGTTTAATAATTAATTTCAACTTCTTCTCCGGAAGGCAATTAACGGCAATCTTGAAGTAGCCGCTATGTAGTAATTTCTTTAACAAACGCTTAGCTACTCGGTGTCTCATGTCCCTCCTCGCTGAAAGAAGAGAATTGGGTTCGATGCTTTCAATTTCCGGGTAGACATTTGTGCAACAGATAAGTGTGTGTTATCAAGATATCGTAATGCGATGCGCAGCAGCTCAGGGATGTGTTTATGTTAATTAAATGAATGTTCATTATTATTTGTTCATTTGTGTGTGTATTTGTGTTTACACTCACATTCCTTTTCAAGGTGAACACGGATTGAAATTGGTCATACTTGAGTGAGATTTAGACACAATAGAACCCTGCAGTTACACTTACCTACCAAATGAATTCCTACAGATCATTTCAATCATAATAATATATTATACCTATACGTACACGTACCTACACGGATCCAAATACCTGCATAATAAAGCAAGCGTTTCACAAGAACTTACTCGAGGCGTTTATAGGAAACAATGAAGGATTTAAGATATTACAGGTATCCAACATAGCTAAACTTTAATGTAGTCTCATAATTAATAAGTAAAATATTTTATATACCTACTGCTAATTAATCACTTTTTTTCATAATAATGTGAGATGTTCCTTTACTTTGGTTTATTTCTGAAGTTTTAAGGACTAACGAACAAATAGACAAGGCAGAAGTGATTCTGTCGCCGGAAAACGAGCAGCACAAAAGGAGACGCTATAATGCATTGCGGGCTCTGAATATACTTGTAAAACGATGTTTATAAGGTTCCTTTTTACATACCACAAGATTTTAGTAGGTAGTACCTACTCTCCCCAAACAAAGGACTGTTTTAGAGTTCACTGCAGCTCAACCTCAAACGAACTATGAACGCTACGTGTATGTCAAATCAAAAGAGTACAGCCGTAAGGCAGGTTGGTTAAACCAAGGGTAGGTAGGTACTTCTAACTTAGTAGCTACTTGAAGATGACTATATGAACAACACTGGGGCTCAACAACAATAACATTATGCTCCTACAAAACATTGATTTTGTTATGGCTCAGTATAATGTACCCACAAACTAAGCCATGGTTGGAGTAGGTATGAATTACTGTGCGCTCAAGTTTATCTTAGTTGGGTAAGGTTATGAAAGCTTTGCATGGATTTTTAATCGTACAAAAATTTCGATTCGGATTGACAAGTGCTTCCAATTGCAGCAGGGTGGAGTATATTCCACCAGGCCTCTCTAAGTTGTGGTCAGCCACCCCTACCTACCCCTGCTATTGTTGTAGTTAGAGCCGGGAACAGAGTTCAAATAACACTTAATGTATCCTGATAGATAAAAGGTTATAGCCGCAAAAAAATATTTATATTAGCTTTAGATTGTTGTTAGAAATTTGTTTGTTAAGTTTGCTTTGGAAGCTTAAATGTGAAACTTTCACCCGTTAGTAAGAGTTCATTAAAACGTTAAGCTAGCGCATACGTCACCGTATACTAATTGCCCAAAATTTGTATACGTAATTTTAATTTTTAATTCAAGAAATTTAAATGTAATTAGGTAGGTACTATTCTGTATTGACGAACACATATTTTATGTAGATAATTCAATTACGAGGTTTTCAGGATAACTAAAGCTACACTTAAAGCTCAGGAAGTGGTCAAACCTCTTTTTATTAACTTTTATTTTTTGACATGATTATGATCCCATCACTCTCGAAATTAGAAGGATTAAGGCAGGCACAGTCCTCCAGACTCCTCCACGCCATCGAAGTACGGGTTGCCAGAATATTACATGAATTTGAAAATATTGTGGAGAATTTTCAAGCGTGCATATTACTTTCTTGTAATGTTTTTCTTGATCGTTAAATCGAGTGATTAATTTTATAGTAGTATTCATTACAAATTATTAAAATTCTTTACTATCTCGAAAATTTTCAGGTACGTTACTAAAACTACCCAGTAGGTACCTACTACCTCCAGAATGGGTGGCTGAAATCGAAACCGATCAGCTATCATTTCGGCTCGGCTCCATTTTTGGAAATAGAAAGATCTATAATGTTACCACGAGTTTTCTAGTGCACCAACTGGCAACTAAACTACTTGACCAACGAGGTAAACTATGACCTAAACCCTTCTCATTCTGAGAGGAGGGGCGTGCTCGGAATTGGACCAGTGACAGTCTGTTATGATGATCACCACGAATTTTCTAAATTGTCTGACACACGTGTGTGATTGATATACTTAACTTACCCACTCCATAATAGTTAATTAACTCAGTTAGAAAACTTTTTTTCATGTAATGACTCCTTCTGAGTTGTAGGGATATGCAACAAAAATATACAAAACTAACTAAATATTTGGCTGCAAGGAAAGTGGCGCGCTGAACGGGCGTGCGCCCGCCTCACGCGAAGTGTCACGTTGAACTCTTACATAAGGACTCGGCGTGCTTTCGAAAATATAATCGGCAAATTTGGCCATTTCTTGACCGAACAATGGCTTTGTCTCTTAAGTCACGTTGCCAGAAGAAAGTAGCTCGTTACCGGCCTATGTTATCTGCCATTGAGCCCATAATTATGTTAACGTTCGGTACTTACAAGTGGTCCTTAATGAATGTATTGCATCTCGAACGGCATTCGTGTTCGCGAGGCATACGCGCCGCTTGTATAAACTACTTACAGTACAGTTTAAGAGTTCACGCTGGCTTTGTTGGTCGCTAGTATTTTTAAATAAAAACCAACTCGTGTTATGGCCGGAGGCGGTTAAAGCACATGGTGGGCAGGTTGCATCGTGGCCCAGGGAGAAAAACTTCACTCGCTCCACATTGAGCGAGTTTGGAGCCGATGACTTCTCGTGACCGTGTCCTCCTTAGCGAGTGCTGCTTTATCTCGCCAAATTTCTCTCTTCTGTTCCGCATCATCACGAACAAAAAGCTGAGACCCGTTCGGTCGAAACGCGGCCTAGTTCCGATGACATTACCCAAACCAATTGCTCTCTCAGCTCCGCTTATGAGTGTATCAATTGAAACCAGAACTAGAAAATTATATTTTCTCAAACCTACCTAAGTGCTAATAGTGGTAAATGACGCCATTTGAATACAGTGTACCGCAAATAACAGGAAGCTGTATCCGTATAAACACTTAGGTATATATCTATCAAAACAATATTTCTGGAAATAATTTAATATAAGTAGTTGGATCCTTTTTCAACTAAACTAATACACTAACCTTTAACTATGAGCATCTAGCTTGACAGTAGGTATCTGCGAAGTGCGACCATATTTTGTAAGTCGTCACAATATTTTTTTGTGTCCCGTTAGTTTGATGGTTTAGTTAGGCACATTTAATTTTAAAAGTGCCTATCTAACTAAGAGAAATCTGTCTTGCGTCCAAACAAGAACAATTTTGACCTATGAAACAAAAATCGGCAATTTTAGCAAGAACCGGTTCTGGTTGCTAAGTGAGAGTTCAAGCGCTGTGCTAAAAATGCAATAAATACCGTAGAACATGGTATATTATCACAGTAATGATTGCAAAACACCTATTTTTAAATTCGTTTGATGTTTTGTTTGTTACGCTTTTATTGTATAATAACAATAAAGTAACGTTTACGTTATTTAAACTTCTAACGTAAGGTTCCTAAGGTTTCTAAGAGGACTTGTAGAGCTCTATATTATATCTCTAGATTTTTCGAGTATAAAATTAAATGTGTCACTTACTAATCTTAAGGCCACAACATCTATAGAATTCGATAGATACGTAGGTACGTATTGTAAATACATACCTACCTACATCATTAAATTCTAGAGCAGCGGTACTCAACCAGAGGTCGGTTCGAGGCTATCTTAGGCTTGAACTGTTAGTACATACATGGGAATAACATAGAGAAAGTATTTTTAACTTTTATATCTTTCGTAAGAAAATGTATTATTATGCCTCTAGTATAGGTAGAAACGGTAAGAAACACCTTTCCGACCAAAATACAATTGCATACAAAACATTATTCTACGGCAGAAATGGGTGTGGCATTGGGACCGCCCCAGACGAATCGAATACAAATAATAACAAGCACCTGATTTTTTTAAAATTCCAGCAAGGTTTTAACTACTTACCTATAACTAATTACTTACTACTTATCATTTTATATCTATAAAGATTAATTTTCAAATTCTATCTTAGCGAATTGAGGACAATATTAGCCCAAACTTGGTGGTATTATCATTATGCATTAAAAAAATGTTACATTTCAGGATCTAACTACTACAACGAGTATGTGTTACAACAGCATTGAAGAGTAAAACCGTTTTACAAGGTTTTAAGGACTTTTATTTATTTATTTATTTACCCTTTATTGTTTTCTACAATGGGCAATGGACAATGGGCCTTATGGCATTCTCTACCAGTCAACCCTTGGCGAGAAGAATGATGAGAAGATGCGGTAATTTCCGTTAGTTTTAAAAGTTAGAAGTTAAAAAAGATAAAAGTTATCTTATTCTCGGTCAAAATGTTTAAGGTCATAAAGTCGTATAACAGTCGCAGTTAAAATAAACACTGTATAAACTATGAATGGCATAAAAATCAGAAGGCTAGGTATACCTAATACATATGTTATCAGGAGGAAAATTGATAGAATAACCCGGATTAATATTCGACGGATAACGGCAGTGTTTGTGTCCAAACTTGAATACGTCACGAACTTTCGCTTTTATAATATTAATAGGATAAGTTTAAGTTATATTTTTAGTAAGTTCTCAAAAATCATTCCACATGATTTCACATACTCGTAGGTATATTTTTTTAAAAATAAATATTGCTTTTTGTTCGTTATATTGAATACGCGCCATAAAACTGAAAATGTGGTTTTTACAATACGTTCAGTTTCAGTAGTTTCAGAGACGTGATGATGACAACATTTTACATATATGATTTTTTTTTTACTTACACTTCGAACCCATACAAAAATTACCAATACAATACAATATTTACATCGAGATACTATGTTCTAAAGTACTGGAGAAGCGATTTAAAGCATAGGTCTTGTTCCTTTTTTGGTAACTTAAAGCTAACAGTAGCTGCAGCGGTCGCGCCCAAAAGGTCGTAACCGCCATGAATTGATGAAATCGACAGTCAGGCCTAATGGTCAGTAGTCAATACTGTCTATGGATACGCGCAATGCCACAGGTATCACAGTGGTATAGTAATAAACGAAATTCTACCAAAAGTTAATTTGTTTCTGATTTAATTCCTATTCACATTTAAATTGGTACCTATTTAAAAGTGTTTTACTAGTGTTGTTATTATCGGCCTGCAACTATCGATGCATTGGAATGTAATTAAACCTCACGAACTTTAGAAAAAATATTTCTATCCTAGTGCTAAGTAGTGTGTCAATTGTCCTACATCAATTTGAAATAAATTAATATTAAAAGAATGAAGAAGAAAAGAAAGAATGTGCGGTCGGGGAACCTCCGTCAGGAGCGAAGTTCCTTACATTATTTTTCAACTCTAAACGTATGTACTTATATTGTGTATTGTGTATTTTTAAGTATTATATTAAGTATTATATTTTTGTAAGTATTATAAGTTTGTAATTTTTTTTGTTAGTAAGTAATACATAAGCATAAGTGAACATAAATGTAAGTTTGTATGTTTGTAGTTTTTTGTAAGTAATACATAAGCATAAGTGTACATAAATGTAAGGACCCTGAACATAAACATCAGGGGGTTTTTTTG
>DWMR01000235.1:0-14456 GCA_018245355.1 Dalla costala
CAGGTAATGTCCTACAGTCCTAAGATTTCACATTCACTTTCTCCAATGTACTGTTTTCTTTTATTTGCCACTTACGGAACTCGTCGCGCACTTACCATCCTTCAAGTATCGCCAAATAACTATAAAACGATCTTGTTCTAAATTTTGAGACACCGGTAGTGGCATGAAAGGCCCGAAATTTTTGCCACCTTCTAAACAACATAAGAAACAATGTTCAGCTATTAGGACTGTAGGAAATTAACTAATACAATGTTATCTACGAAATACTGCAACAGTTTTTATGGTCACACTCTGGATACGGTACTATCCTAACGATATCTGACCTAACTGGATTCGTGGTGGTATATCTCGGTCCGGTTCTCGCTTTAATTTTTTCCGCAGATGTAAAAAAGTTAGTAGAGTTAAGTTCCTTGTCCTCTTTTTGGGTGGAAGTTTTTAGCAGGCACTAAAAAAGCTCTTCTGCATGACTTCCGCGGCTTCTCAAATGCAGATCGTAAACAGGCAACCATAACCAAAAATATATTATATACCTTTTATATATTACTACTAGTATTACTGTAAAGTGTACCTATGCGTGATATATATAATTGTCTAATATTAAATTAAGTCTTATATTTCTCTACACGTAGTTAACAAAGATAATACCGAAGTAATTATCGTGTGCAAACACTAGAAAATGTATACCAATCAACGCTGCTATTTAAGTTATTCTACACCGATAAGAAGATAAATCTCCATAGATATATTTATAAACAGTATATAATATTATTTAATTGACATTAGAATCAAACGAAGCCTTAATTAAAAAATACTCGCTGATTTTTTGTTCCCAACACACTAGAAATAACTTAAATATTTTTACTTCAACAGCGTAGTAGATCTGTAGAATAATTATGACGTCATCAAAGCAATTAAATAAGTTTTGGCCAAACTTAACAAATCGTTTTTGGAAGTTTTTGCATCTACTCCGTTTCCCGGGATCCGTGCTTACAGTTATTTTGTAAACATGTGTTAACTTCGTACTTAAGGTTGCATGATTACATACTTCTCAGAATGTACGAGTCAAATAAAGTTGAACAAATATAATATTTTTGCATGAACATTCGGAGTTTTCCGCCATACAGACTTTTTATGTGTAAATAACTGAGTTAAGGAAGGAATACAGAAGATAATTATAGTGCCATCTAGATGGTATCTAGATTTAGATACACGATATGATGCAGAAGTTAACAACGATTTACCTCGGTCTTCTATGGTTAACTAAGATGGTCATAATATCTGAATGAATCGCGTTTTATAGTAAGGAATTGCCATAATATAAAAGGCTCGTAAATACAGGAAACAGGACTTATAATCTCGGATTCGATATTAGTTACGATAGTTACTACTGCTTTAGAAGTGAATAGCTAATATTTATGAAGCTGATTCGTTACCTTTACTGATTTAAATCGTAGGAACACGGATTAGATCACTAACTCTTGAGGTTCATCCAGTACCTATGTCAATATTCATTACTGCACGTATTTAGTGGTAGCGTGATCGTGATTTAGTAGATCGATTCAAGTATTAAGTATTGTAAATGCAACGATAAATTAATTAAATGAAACCCAGGAAAAAGCAGTGATTCAAAAAAGTGACCACAAGTTACTTCTGTTCCTTACCTTTTGTTACTTCCATCAGAAAAAGAGACTATCGCCTACACAAGAATTTTATTGAATAACTAGCTGATCCGACAGCCGATCCCCAGCCTTGTTTGAATTCACGAATATAGGATGGGGCCAAACTGCCGGTACAGGTTACATCCCACACCAGAACGCGACCCAAACTCCACTGCACTAATGTAGCTCCGTCAGGTCTCCTGCCATCGTCCCTACACATACCTTGAGGCTCCAAAGAAACTGGAATAGAGATGGTGACAAGAGCTCTGCGAATCAAATCATTCATAGTGCCGTGGCGATATAAACGACCGGCACGTCGTCATAAGCCATGTCGACTAAACTAATTGATGCAAATTTTTAACTATTGCACTTTTATGCGTACACTTTATAAATATTGTAATAAATGTAATAACTGATATAGTAGATAATAAATAATCCTATACAACGAATATTTTTACCACAATTCGTGTAAGTAATTCAGTTAAAATATACCTACTTTGTTTTCAATTTAATAACTGCCAATTTTATGACAACAGGCTGTGAACCTATCAGTATTTGGGGAATAGTGAGGCATGGAAAAAGGGCTCCAAGCGCTTACTACGCGAAAAGCATGCAAAACGCGATAGCTATAAAAAAATACGTGATAGAAAGTTATGATAAAGGAGACAGTTCCTTGTGTGCTCAAGATGTTGAAAATTTACGAAATTGGAGCATGGATAAGAAAATTATTGAACAACACAATAAGTTAACCCAAGAAGGCCATAACGAAATGTTTGAACTAGCAAAACGTATGAAAGAAGCATTTCCTCAGATACTTAATGATATCAATGAAAATAGTTATACCATCCGACCATCTTTTGGTCACTGGATTGAAGATAGCGCGAAAGCGTTTGTAAGGGGCTTGGCAAATAAACACGTGAAATTAGAGAACTCTAAAGACACGAGCGACGTGATGTCTGTAAGTACCTACATACAATAAGTTCATGGACATAATTATAGTACCTGTTTGGGTCCATTGTTAAAATATTTATTATGTACTAGCTGACCCCCGCAGCTTTGTCCGCGATTAACATGTTTTTTTCTTTAGATTCTTTAAATCGACATAACTTTTTTATTTATGAGCCGATTGAAATAAAATGAAGACTTAATGTTAAGTTAAGCTTACTTAACACATTAGTGAAAACTGCACTCAAATCCGTTAAGCTGTTTCTAAGATTAGCGCGCACAAACGTAACAGACAAACAGACGAACCGACAAACAGACAAAAATTCTAACAATCATTGTTTTGGGTTCTATGGCGTTAATAAAAGCCCCAAATAGTAGTTTTTCTCAATATCTTTCATGTACAGACAGCGATCAGTTACAATTTTATTATATGGATATATAGATAATAATACGATATACCCAGCGAACGGAAAAAGCATAATAATATAATTTGTGACACTGAGCCGTAGTATTCCCGACACAATAGTTACAATTGTCAAATAGACATTAAATACGTGTATTATTCCTCCAAGCAAAATACTATTGTCTCTCGTTCACCGGCCAAGAATGTGTTAAGCAGGTATTTGAATAATATTCTTAGATGATGTAATGATGATAATACCTATTATGAATAGACATGACTATGGTTATTATACGCAACACAGAGAATCCTAGTGCGGGGGTTAGTCTGTGAGCGTTTGTTTATTTTCTAGTCTTTGCCCGCTGCTTCACGCGCATAATATTCCCTCAGGAACCGTGAATTTTTCCGGGATAAAAAGCCTATGTCAATCTCCAGCCCACGAACTCTCTTTGCAAAAAATCAAGTTGATCCGTCGCCCTGTTGCAGCGTAAAAGCAGGACAAACCAACCAACCGATACAAACATTTTCATATTTATAATATTAAGAAAGGATTTATTATTTTAAAAATATAATATTACCTACAACATTATAATGTAAATTTTGATTTATCTTAACATATCACAGAGTTCGGTTGGGTTTTAGTTACATCTTATTTCAGCCTTATTCGACATGTGGAAAATATCAGAAGGAAGTCCAGAAGAACCCTGACATTTACGCCGATGCAATCAAGTACATGAGCACATCGGATTATTTAGCGGTAAGACTCTTCGCCATTATTTTCTGCGTGGAATAACATGAAAATGTTGTTATCAAAATCTGCTTACTGGGAGATAAGATTAAAAGGTTATATAATTCCAGGCTAAAGACAGAATTCAGCGCCGAAGTGGTATTGAATATGCATTAACAGATGAGAATATCACAGCGTTATATGATTTATGTCGTTTCACACGGTCGGGCTTTGATAGCAAGCTTGGTGCTTTGTGCGCCCTTTTCACAACAGAAGACTTACAAGTAATAGAATACATACAGGACTTGCGACACTATTATAGAAACGGCTATGGAACAGCTCTGAATGGAAAGTTTGGCGGAATTCCTCTAGAAGATTTACTAAACAATTTCCAAAGAGTGAAAGCAGGGAATGTGAAGAAGCTTACTGCATATTTTACTCACGCTACAATGTTAGAAATGATTTATGTGTCTCTCGGTCTTTTTAAAGACAGTACTCCATTGAATAGTGCAAACAGAGACCGTGACAGAAAGTGGAAGACCAGCCAAACAGCTGCTTTTGGTGTCAACTTGATTGCAGTTCTAAACAGGTAATTCAATCCATATAATTTGAATATTACAAAATTATATGCTTCTAAGAATATCCTTAGTTTAGTGCCAAATCCTAATGTATGTAAGGATAAATTACTCGTTGAGGTAGAGAATTGTATGGGTGACTACTAGTGGCAAATTTTAAGCAGTCGATCCCCCAATTTTACAGAAGTAGGTATTTATTGCACAGAAGTAGGTATAGGTACATTCATTTCTAATTTTCGACACTCGAATTGGCGAATTGACCACCATTCCAACAATACAGGTTGTTGAGTTTACTTAATAGGAATATTTAAAGGCATTACGTCCGCCCATTGTAGAAAACAACAAAGGGAAAAAAATAACTTAAACAAATAAAAATAAAACCTAGTTATTTAAAAAATTTATTCAACTAAAATAAGAAATTTAAATTAAAACTATTTAGGTCATCAACGTACACACAATATCATTTGTCTTATTAGATCTACGAGTATCAAGTGTCTTTACACAAACCATTTTTCATTCTGTAAAATTATTGTCCTCAAAGTTTATTTGGTAGAGTTGTTAACACAACAGCATAGGAATAGACTAAATCAGTCTGCTCAGAACATTTATTTGCAACACTAATTTATAAACTGGGTGCCTTTAATTGGTTTCCACAAACTTGTTGTACCTACAGCTTCTTTCGGCATACCTTTGACGTTAATAGCCTCTGGAAATGTCACTATTAGCATGCGGACTAAGTTTATTACGTTACTGGTTGTGAAATAAAATATACCTACTAATTAATTTACATTAAGTAAATATCGAAGTCACTCGTACTTATAGATTTTTTGAAACATAGACAAAAAATGTACGGTTGTGTTTTTACCCAAATTATCTTAGTTCATTCAACTTAGTATCAAGTGTCTAGTGTCTGGGATGAATTGATTTGTTTTTCCTAATCAGTGGTCAAACCTGTACGTCGTTCTTACGAAGCACTTATACAGTGAAGCAGTTGTTTTTTCAAACACTGTGTGAATGGTGCGATTGCGCTTATTTAGATCGGGATTAATCCCGATTGTCTAGAAAAAATTGTTTCTTAGCGATAAGACAGTACGTCATTTTCGTAGATTTGTCTTTACTTTTGTCAAATGTATTGGTATACAATAAAACGAATTTTTATTCTGAACACTCAGTAGTTACCTACCTTTTCTCATTTTGGAGAAAATACTTTTGATTATACGCTGATGATTTTTGTATAAAATGAAAAATGATGTTGTATCAATAACAAAAGCATTGTCGAATTTCGTAATTTTTTAAGGAAATAAGATAATTTTATTTGAATTTAATAATATCCATTGCAGATGCTCGAAAAACGGCTCGGACGACTACAACGTAGTTTTTTATTTGAACGAGGAGCCGATACGATCAATATGCGAAGAAGGTGTTTGTACTTGGCAGGAGTTCGAAGATAAATTGAAGCCATTTGTTAACACTACCATTGACTTTTGCGAATTTGAATCCGAAAAATACTAATAGCTTTTCTAACTTCTAACAACTTGTATGATCGATCAAGACGCATGATATGAGCGTGCTCAAGCAATATGTATCGCAAATACAACGCTTTAAAGTGTAAACATGTTTGTTTCATTTCTTGAGAGGTATTTTATAGATAGACAAACAATAAATAAACTATTTTGGTCTTTTGAGTAGGTATCTAAAGTTTTACCGTCGGCTCACCTGATTATTTATTTGTACTAATTACCTATATACTCGTAATTTTGATTGAAAATATTAAACGCAAACTTATATTTTATCAATGCAATAAGAATTATTAAATAAATAAATTCGTAAATAAACTAAAATAAAAGATACAATTATGTCATCCCAATACTTCACAAGATTTTGCTTGAGTTCCATTAATCTATCAACATTAAATAAAGGACACCAATAGAAAACTTATAAGAAAGTAAAAGCATTAGACTGCTTCCTATGTTCTCAGCAAATAAAGTTGGAAAAAAGTTCATGAGATGTTATAAGCATTTGCAGTAGAATAGATATTGTAAACAAAAGCTAAGATATCAAGCAGCTTTTGCGTCGTCGGTCATATCCGCTCACATTATCCCACCATCCGTCCCCTTTTCTCCGAGGATGCTTTGCAAGAACCTTTTTTGAAAGCATCCGGAGGCAATCACGATAAATGTTCAGTTGCATCCGGTGCCAAACAAAGCGTTATTCTGTTCCTCGTTTTGATCATTAACAGCGCTTGTCCATAACAACCGTCACCAAGAACGAGATGACGTAGCCGAAGTAGCCGAACATACGAACATACATTGACTATCTGATGACAGCTGTCATCCTAGAGCTGTCATCACTGCCACCGAGATTTCTATCTAGTAGTTACATCTTTAATCATTGAGTAGTTCGGTTCGGCGTTACTGTCAAAAATCGGCCTGAGATTATGATAGATCAATATAAAACACGTATGACATTGTCCAACGATGGATGTTGTTTTGGCAATCTCGCGCGTCACGTCGCGTCGTTCTGAACTCGATCCTAAATAAAATAGTCATTTTGTGACGGTTTTGGTGGACAAACGCTGTAACAGTAGATCTTAATTTATTAGTAGACGTTGATAGAGGGCCGCAGCAGATACATTACTGCAACTTATAGTATCTATACCTACAAGAAACAGGCAACAGTATTGCTTTATTTTGATTATGATTAAAATCCATTTTGGTTCATTTTGTGTTTCCTGCCTGTTTTAAGACCCTCTTCACATAAGAAGATGAGTAACACTTACAGTCTGCTGCAATTAAAGCGGATGTTTAAAGTACAGTGTGGGTATTACAAATTTTTATAGAGCTTGAAAGGCTAGGCCTGTATGTAAAACTGGCATAATGGGCCACATGGTGTAATGGGATCACCGTCATATACCTACATGAACGCAGCACAGTTTCAGACTGGTGAATAAAAAGTGCTAAAACTAAGCTAGTATGCATTATTATTTATCACCTTAAAATTGCATTAAAAGTATACTCGTACAGTAACTCATTAGCAAGTTATATAATGAACTTTAAATCTGGAGCTTATAGCTTCAGGCACGTCCGTTATTTACCCAAATAATGAGTTAGTAGTTGCATAGTTGTGGACCTACATAATTTTACCGCTAAAGTAATCAACAGCGCAATCATAATGCCGTGCAGATGTAAAGTGGAATGTGCTTTGATCTGAAGTTTTTTCAGTGGACTATGGATGTGTGGTTCTTCAAACAAGGCACAAAAGGATCCCTCCTTCAGGGTCGGTGATACAGTGTTGACGATCCTCTGGTGTTGCTCATACAATGGCCCATAGGTGACGGTTACCACGTGACGTAACTTACAATCAGGGTTGCAATTCGCTAAAAACACGCTCAACGTTGAACTCGTCGACGATATATCGTAGGTCTACGAAATTATGTGACCCGATGAAAGGCATGATAAGTGTCACTGTCGTCGATCCATTTGAAAGAAAATGTAAGTAAACTTCAGCTAGTTTTGCCACCGTGTCAGATAAATTGGGGCCATTATACCATGGGATTTGGAAATTTGACAGTTGTTGTATGAAGTGACAAGTAATGTCCAGGTTGGGCGAGTCTGATGTTAGCGAATAGCATAGCAGGTGGCCTGTTTGTAGCAGCTGCTGGTGGGTAGTATAACCTAACATTTAAAAAAAACATGCCTTGTAGGTGTAGATCCACTGTGGGTAAGTGACGTACCTACTGGACATCATTATTGTTGTTTGTTGTTGTTTTAGTTAGATTTAAAAAAATTGTTGTTTGAGAGTCTCCATAGATTTACTGAAGGCCGGTTTGACATCGTTATATCGGCTTATCGTTTTTTTCGTGAATCCTTCTGGCCATAAAATCTGGCTTTATTGCGTAAAATCCATGCCATAAACATTTTCTAATCTCGATAAAGTGCAAAAATTAAATTGTTACATTTTTTTATTTTGCCATTAATTTTATTTGGCAAACATGAGAAGCAGTCGAATGGTTCAGAAATTCTGAACCACTGATAAAGCCGTACTATAACATTTTGGTCCAGACCAGCGTCCGTATAGTGAAGTCTCAGCATTTTTTTCTATCTCGTTAATTGTATTATATGATTTCCTTACATTCGTCATTGGGTTGGGTTGGTATTGTAATTAATGCATACATTTCGTTTCTCTATGGGCCTAGAATCTTTGTTTTAAAAGTACTAGCGTACCTACTCGTACGCTTTCTCGTTTAGTAATCCTTCCGTCACAATTTCCAATGCTGATGCAGCACAGTGGCATTTTCAAGTGTGCACATTTGCTCTCCCATGTATCTCTCAAGACTATAATTAGTTATGATAATGAGTTATTAAATTAATTTTGAATTCGTACCTAACATCAGGGGTTACCACATTCAAGCAACATTGGTCTAGCGCGCGTTTGTCGGCAGAAATAGCCTCAAAAGTATTCCCCAAATAATAATATCAGGCAGACTCCCGGTGGTTAGTGCAATCAGAACTGAAAGTCGTACCTCTAAGTTGAAGCGTAAAACTACCAATAATTTAAAAAAAATTAAATGCGTCAAACAAGATGATGGTAATTGGTCACTGTCATCTATGGACAATGAACTATGTTTAAACATGAATAAAAATAAAGTCACAAAACGTGTCTAACATTTTTATCCTTGATATCCTGATACTGTGTCCTTTGCATGATCTCGCTTGACCTTGGAGGTTAAAGACCTTTTCCGTCCGACTGCAAGATCAAGGATGTGGTTTATTTGTATTTAATATCTACATTTTGTGAGGATATTGGTTGAGATTTCGGCCTCAGCCTTTCGGGAGACTCAACTAAATTCTCAAGGGCGTGTGAAGTGCCAACTTCATTCGGCCAAGTGAACTTTGTCAATAGTGGAATGGCCTACTAACCCATCTCATTCTGAGTGGAAAGACCGGTGTTGAGTAGCAGGCCAGTAATTGGTTGGTGGTGACATTGATGATAATAATGACATTTAATCGCGGTTGCTTTGCTTTTTGCACGCACCACTGAATTTTAGTTTTTATTTAATGAGAATAGCAAACGGCATGCAGTCTCACTCTCAAAGGTAGGTTTATTTAAAAAATCCTTTATGTGAAAGATTACGATGTGGATCCAAGGTTGTATAAAAAAACAAACGCATTTTAGATAATTTAGTGGCAAAATCTAGTTTTAAATAAACATCCTATCCTTCCCCTACTGATAGATACCTATTACGAGTATAATTGCGAAACATTGTAACTAGATATGGATGGATGTTTGTTACTCTTTGAATAAAATACTGGGCAGATTTTGACGAAATGTTATAATGTTATTGTTTAAACACTAGAATAACTCACAGACCATTTTTTTTCAATAATCATAATCCTAAGGGTTTGAATAGGGCATGAAGTTTTGTATGGAATAACGAAAGTCTAGTCGTCCTTAATTTAAAAGGCAACTTGAACTAGAACCTCAGAAAAAGTTCTTTGTGTTTGATCAAATTCAATTCAAAAATGAAAATTCAAATACCACCAGTACAAACACATAATATCATTAAAAACCATAATCATTATTATGTATACGTATATTATATCCGTAAATCTTTTACACGGTTGTATCTTTTAAATAATTCCTTTATTAACACACAACAAATATTTAACATACACTCATGAATACAGCTAATTGATTACATTCATATTTTTTGTAACGTGAGCCAAAGCCGAGTGAGAAATTAGTAGGTACAGGAAACTAAAGAAGTGTTTAAAACTTTCGATAGTATTATATTAAAAGATATTTATAATATTTCTGTGAATATATTAACATATATTGATACTTGTCTAAACAGAATAATTTTCTACCTAAGCCAACCACTACGATATGCGTCCTTCCCGTCCTGCTAAAGGGACTCTCCGCTAGATACAACACATTCTACTTTTATATTCCACATAGGTACTACCGGCGCCGTAGATAATCATCAATCTCCTGAGTGACGTCATAAGTAAGTATGTAATTGATTTCCTCAATTGACACACTAGTTCAATTATTGGTCAAAGTAATGACTATTGATATAGCAAAGTTTATAAGAATATAACAGTCATATTCGCAATATTGCGGAATTACATTTTGTTTCCATAACATTCACTGGTATACATAGCAAGTCAGAATAATTATTCTCATAAAGGATATTTCAATAGGTAAATAACATTTCTCTAAATAGAATAAGTATTAAATCCCAATATTTGAACAGCGGTTATTACGACAAAGCGCCAAT
Source organism: Dalla costala (assembly GCA_018245355.1). Taxonomy (NCBI): domain Eukaryota; kingdom Metazoa; phylum Arthropoda; class Insecta; order Lepidoptera; family Hesperiidae; genus Dalla; species Dalla costala. Next base: position 10,586 of record DWMR01000235.1, read on the forward strand.
ACAATAGATTTAAAGTAATTGTACACTTTTTAAATAATTTAATTATGTAGGTACGTATATGTACGTATATTACATTTCATCAATAGATGCACCAAGTTAATAACTAATATACTTAGTAAGTATTAGACTCTAAAAATAATGTGCTTAGTATCAACAGAATTTGATATAAATTGTATTGTCTATGTCTTCTACAGATAATAGATAATAATAATAGTCCAGTATTGTGTATAGGAGCACAGAGGACACTAGAAAATGTATGCAACTAGATGCGACAGCTTTAACGATATTGAATTTTATGTTACATACTGAAAACTGTGATTAAATAAACACCTATAGTTACTTAATTACATAGCATAGTAGGTAACAAGAATACAAACAGATTTATAGTAAGTAGATATATAATACTTTACAGTTGTTTATACATCGGTGAAACGTATTTACACTAAGGTTATTCAGCTACAGAGAACGACCAATCTCATCAATTTGCAAGCCAAGACATCGAAGCATATTCCATTATACGTATTACATTAAATACACCAAATATTACATTAATAATACTCATAACTTTAAACTGTAACGTCAAAGGATAACAGGATATATTATATTAACATTGACCAATTAGATATTCTAATACAAAGCAACAATCTCTACTTTAGAAGATGCTAGTAACGACAGAAGTTATAGATAATAATAAGGATATAGAAAGTAAAATGTAGATGCATTGGATTATTTCCCTATCGTTTTCATTTAGAATCAATTTGTCATCAGTATGTCTTTTTTAATAAGTTTGTATGCATTGTTTACAAAGAAGTTTACGACTGTTAAAAAAAAAAAAAACGGGATTTAAATGTTAGGTTTCATTTAAGGAATTTATATTAAGTAAATACGCTACGTGCAAATACAACTCTATGAAGTGTTTATCTCTATGAAGATCTACACAATTATTACGGAACGAAAGTAATCAAGGACTCATAATTGAATATTAGCCATGGATTAAACTAACCGGCTCCGGCCATAGCTAAGATAAGAGGAGAAATATTATGATATTTTTTATGCTTTGTGCCCTGAAATAATCGCACACTTAACGGTGCATTTTGTGACCAACGAAATTTTTTTCAACTACTTAGTGATTTTATAAAGAATGAGATGATATATAATTAATTATATATAATTATATATATATTCAATACTACTAGTAATATTTTCAAAGAATATTGTTATCATCATAATTTTTTTTGACGTTAAGTGACGTTGTTGTTATTGACAACAAAATATTTTAATTGATATTGAGGTAATAATTGATTCATAAATTAATTGCATGTCAATTACACAAAGTGAGCGATTAAAATTCCAATTTGCCACTCTACACTCTCTGACATTACCAGCTCTTGTTCCATTATAGATGTAGTAACACTCATTACACCTAATGTATAAGAAGCAAATTAATGAATAACAAAACTAATTCATAAAATCGTTATAGTATTTAAATTATGTCTAAAAATATTTTGCGCTTCTGAAAATCTTTTATAATAAATAAATTAGATGAAATTCGACTTTGGTCCGACTTCCACAAGTCTATTTTTTGCTAACATCATTTAAATTCTATCTTACACTTTTGGTGCGCAAAATAACGACATTATTTAACAAAACATAATTAAAGTTTTATTATCCTAATAGCAATCGTTGTAGGTTTTGAACAAAGTGTTCATACAAACACAAAACTTTAGACACATTAATAAAGTAATAAATTCTAAGGGCAAATAAAAACGATAAGTACTAAAAGTTATAATAAAATATTAACACCTACAGAAGTATCAGATCCCTACTCCAGCTCGAAATATATAGACGCTATCTAACACCTAAATTAATAATACTAATACATAATTTCCCATTATTGTTACACAAATTTTAACAACGGTTAATTTATTTTTTAAATTTCCTAAATTACATTCAAAGGGATATTAAATTTAATCCACATTGGAATTGTAACATAAACATTAATTTGAGAACATGTATTCGCATATATTTATAAGTTTAAATTTGCTTAATACAATCAGCTTGCGACGTTCATAAACAGATCATTTTAGTAAGTAAATTATTGTAAAGGAACTTGACTCAATGGACGACTCGAACGCTGTTAGTTTCAAGACTATGAATAGCATCGACAGGATAGTGAAAGGGGTTGAAGACTCGAGTTATTCGTCTTGTCTATTTCCTAGGTCCAAAGTCGAGACAAAGTCATGGTAACTGACCGATTTAACAGTTGCAGTTGGGGGTGGAGCTGCTTTGCGGCTGCTCGGTGAGCTTTTGGCCACGGGCGCCGCCTGCCAACATCGCTGGCTCTGAGTCGAGGCTTTCTGACATTTTGTCGCAGATTATGTCAACCAGTCGCTCAAAAACCGTCTGAAATAAATAGAATAGAATACACATTTATTTCGTCCAAATAAAATACTGCAACAACATATCTACATGAGATAGTTAGCAATAACACGGTAGAATGAACATATTTTATTCGATGAGTAATTAAAAATCATAGGAAGTGGTGATCGAACCCACGTTAATTCTACCCTACGGTCTCGTTAAGGCAGTTGGAAGATTGTTATAAGGTCAAGTTAGTAAGAATGAGTAAGGAGGTGTCGTAACAGGTGAGACCCTGTGTAAGGTTTACCTGGCGCAGGACTATCGCCATACCTAAGATCATGAAAATTGTGTTTCAGGCGGAAAGGTGTGGTTATATGTTACACTTGTACAAGAGGCGACCACCTTAGTTCTCATGGATAGCATCGCACCTGTGACCAATTTCAAATAGGGCAAATACTAACGATTACTAAAAGACGTGCCTACAAACTCGCAGTTGGCCAGCGTGGTGGACCTTCGGCCTAAATCTGTCTCATTCTGAGCTCAGTAGTGGACCAATGATGATCGGCAGTGACCTTTTGTGACCGCTGGATGCTCGTTTGCTACTTTACAAATAGAAATATACTACCAAGCAACAATAGAATGGAACAATATTAAATAAAAGGCGGTCTTATAGCTGAATAGCGATCGCTGCCAGACCATTGGGTAGAGGAAAAGCAATCTTGAGAGGGTTTTAATAAGAAAGGACATTGTAATTATTGACAAATATATCACCTTGACATAGATGTTCTCCTTGGCGCTGGTCTCGTAGAACTCTACGCCGAGCTGGTCGGCAAGCTGCTTGCCCCGTTCCTGGCTCACCACGCGCTCCTCCTCCATGTCACACTTATTGCCCACAAGGATCACCTGGGCGTTGTCCCACGAGTACGTTTTGATCTGTGTCACCCTGGAATGTATCGTCAGTGATATAATTGAGATACTCGTATAAATATAATAAATCTCTTCTTCGGCGTCTTATGAATCAGCACTTATATGAATTTAAATCAGAACGCCCTGCTGATTTGGATCAAAAGAAAGACGCTTTAAAGGCCAGACCAATATAACATTTTGTTAATGGTGTGCTGACGTGCCCGATTTGTGGCAGAACATTTTCTGCAAAAATCGGGTACTTAAGTCATTAAAGAGGACACCGTCGACTGGCAGATCATCAAAATCCTGTGTTATATAAACTACTCAAAGGCAGGAACTATTGCCGTGGCTGAAATCGGGTAGGAAGTATTGTAATTTTAAGTTTTTAACCCTACTAGTGTTATGATCAACGAAAAATTAACGCCTTATGTGATGTTGGAGGCAGCTACTCAGAATACTATAGACTGCACGCCGTACAAAAATTTCATTCTAAAATAAGCTGAACATAAAAGAGAGATTATCATCTACTGATCGGATGAGAATACTTAAGTATTTTGGAAACATAATCCGCGATGAGGGCTCAAAGGCGCGTCTTGTGGTCCAG